>BMAV01011372.1:0-18962 GCA_019973955.1 Trichonephila inaurata madagascariensis | reverse complement strand
AAGGGGTTAAAAACCCTATGATTTTCAACGTGGGAAAGAAATATGGCGGATTTAATTTTCGGACACCTGTGTCGTTGATATTTAATCGCCAAAACATTCTGTTAAATATTAAAGAAATGGCTTGAAATTTTTTCCATATACACCAATATGTATCTCAGTTATGTTACCTATACAAAAATACGTTCCAAATTTTTCTTCAAAAATTTATTGAATATGACTTCGTATAAAATTTCAAACACTTGAAACCCGTCAATGCTTTGAAAAAAAATTTTTTTAAAAAAGTTAATTTTCTTAAAATAAATTTCTGCGTAATTTACTTTTGTAGTTTGCGCTATCGTTTTCAATCACAATTATCGAGAACATTCACAAATTTCGAAGGAATATATCGTGCAGTCAATTATAAATACAGCTGTAACGTCAAATTCAGTTAACAGCTACATTCTAATATAATTTAAATGTGACAAAAATATCAAAAGTATTCCCAATGTTTAATATAAATAATGCTGCAATATTTGATGTTTGTGAAAATTGAAGATTAACATTGAAAACTGCTTTAATATCGAGACTACATTTACACAATTTCGTCAAATTATATTAAGGTTTATCTCGCAGTAAATCAAGCAGAACCTCAAATTTTAAGCTACAACTCTTATATAACTGATTTAAAAGCAATACTTAGGTTAAATTTCCCTTTCGTTAGAGAGTTTTAGATGAGATTCTTTGGTCATATAGATCAAGGGTTTCCAACCCCCGGTCCGTGGATCAAATACTACTGGTCCGCACAAGAAACATTAAATTATTTCTATTTTATTTACTGCGGTATATTTTCTTTTGTTTGGGAAGCGGATATTTTCTTGGGTTATTCATTTTTGGTGAAGCTATATTTTATTCTGAAGGCACGTTTAAATACAATATTAAAATAAAATTATTAAAATCAAAACAATCTAAAATATAAACAATCAACGTCCTTCCCCCCAACTTCCTTCCCCGGTAAAATTATCCAACGTTGACCGGTCCCTCGGCGATAAATAGGTTGGAGAACACTGATATAGATCAGTGCTTCCCAACCTTTTAGCTCTAAACGGCCCGGTAATTTTACGGGGCCTTAAAGGAAACGTTGAAATTAATTTTTTTTGCAGGGTGGCCCCAAAAAGGGGTATAAACTTTGAGTAGATACAGGGTATTGTAACAATCATTTATTGCATAGGAATGTGTGGGCGCAAGTGACGCGGTGAGGCGCAAACAGGGGAAACAAAAGAAAAGAGAAATGGAATTATCGGTTGGTTTCGTTGCCGGTAGAAGACAGTAGATGACTAGTCGCCATTTAACAAGATGCATCTCAGTAGGGGAAAGTGCCATTCAAAATTGTGCTGACGCCTACGTATACCGAAAATGAATACAAGCATTGCATAGCATGTACAGCCGTGAAAATGGTAACTGCAGAGCTGTACTATGAATGCATCACGCACAGTTCCTTGATCGACAAATGTCTGATCACAAAACTTTTCAGCTGTTACTTCGTCAACTTCGTGAAACACGTTCGTTATATGTCACCAGACATGATGCTGGTCGATGAAGAGCTGTACCCAGTCAAAGCATGGAAGAAAGCATCTTGAACGTTGTGGCTGATAGACCAATAGACCAGAGAAGTACAAGAGCTGTTGCTCATCACGTAAGTGGGAGTCTTCAGACCGTTTGTAGATTGTTAAACGAAAATCGTTAACACCTCTTCTATTTTCAACAAGTACAGCTTTGAACCCGGCTGACTATCTTCTCCTACTACCAGTGGATGGTACAGCAATGTGTGCTGCAGCTGGACTTCTAAGCAACTATGAGCAGTTATTATAAACATCTATGTGTGTAAACAGCTAACAGCTGTGAGGAGTTACTGTAAATATTACACTTGTCAACTACACTTTCGATGAAGACTTTGTCTTTTCTTTCGTCATTTGTTTTTGGGTTTGTGCCTCACCGCGTCAATTGCGCCCATACATTTCTATGCAATAAATGATTGTTACACTGTACTGTGACTACCCTTAAAGTTTGTACCATGAATTCGGGACCACTCTGTATATCCCAAATATCTACATATTTTGCGCATGCGTAGAACTGATGCGGCTTTAATCGACATGTTTCAGCTCCCTCGTCCATAAAAGTCGCACAAACCCGAGAGAAATACGCCACAGTAAATAAAATTGAAATAATTTAATGTTTGCTGCGAAGCTCGGTACCATTTGATCCAGGGATCCGTATTGGCTGGGGACTACTGATATAAATAATAAAAATGATTATAATAGACTGATTACTATGATTATGTATTAAATATAATCATACAGTAGAACTAAAAAAATTATATCTCGAAGTGTCTTAAAACATAGTGCTGAAATAAACCATTAAAGTTAACAAAACAGCGGGTATGTTAAATAAAGATTAGTCTTTTTGTAGTAATTGAGAAAGATTAAAAGAAATGTATAGATATAAATTCTAGGAAAGTGTTACTGAGGGATTCAACTGATTATCGAAGAACGCATATTACTTGCTTGACATTCATTATAAAAACTAGATAAAAGTAATATTAAAAAAAATTAAGTCGATTCCTACCTGACCAACAAAGAAATTTTTTTATTTTAGTTACTTTTTATTAAATAATTACCAATTAATATAAATATGTTTATACATATGACAGAATCACAACATTAAGTGACAAAATAAAACGCAATTTTCTGTGAAATTTTTCCTTTTCGTTTTTCTATATGTTTGGATTATTTTTCTGTTTGTGCTACTATTTATATTCATTAATTAAATTTAATTATTCTAATAATATAAACTGTGCTGTTTGAAAAAAATGCAACACCATGTAGGAATCATTAGAATTAAATGAAATTTAATGCACAAACGACTTGTATTAACACAAATAAATGACGAAATTTTCAAAGCAAAAAAACAATATTAAGTGTCTGAAATCAGCATTTGGTGTAGCCACCACGTGCTGCAATAAGTGCTGCTATACGACGTGGCATGGAGTCAGACAAATTTTGAATGTCTGCTTGTGGAAGAGAATTCCATTTTGCTTGTATGCGCAGCAAAAGTTCGTCTTTTGAAGCTGCAGGACGCGGATCACGAACGAGACACGGACCAACCAAATCCCACACCTGCTCAATGGGTGACATATCCAGCGAATAAGCAGGCCAAGGAAGAAGTTGCATGTGTTGGGCTGAACAGAAGTCTCAAACAGTTTTTGCAACATCTGGGCTTGCATTATCTTAGTGAAAGATAGTTCCAAGGATGCCTTGAAGAAAGTAAATGACTTCGGACTGTAGTACTTCACGGATGTACCTGTTGCTATTGAGATTACCCTCAATTCGTTGAAAATTTGATCGTCCTTGATACGAAATCGCACTTCAAACCATAACTCCAGGTGTTAGGCTACTATTTCGTACGATAACGCACTCTAAAAGGCATAGCGCCTAACACAAATGCGGCCATCATGGTCCCACAAATTGAAGCGGGGTTCATCTGAAAAGACGGTGCCAACTAGCTTGCCAGGCTCTGTGCTCTTGAGCCCACTGCAGACGCAGTCATCGATAGTTTTTCGTGAGGGGGATCCTGTATACAGGCACCCTTGCACGCAATCCACGGTGCAGCAGACGTCAACGAATTAACGAATTTGACATTAGTACACCTGTAGTTATAGACCAAGGTTCTGCCAACTGCCTGGAGGAAACTGTATGGTCATTCACGACCAGCTGTCGATCGTCGTGCGCTGACGTCATCTTACGCCGTTCACTGCCAGTTTTTCGAGTTGTTCAGGGCTCGTCCGTCCACTGCTTCCAAACTCACATCACTGTGGAACTGTTCCGCTGCACACTAGGTCCTATTGCGCGATAGGAAAATCCTCCTTCTTGAAGGCCGATAATCCACACATACACACAGCCCCGTTCAAACTCCGTAAAGTTGTTGGAATTTCTCCTTATTTCGTCGTGGAGAAATAGGTCTCACTAAGCGTTCGTCATTAACAAATAATCATTAATTATTTTCAACGTCCCTCTACAACCCTCTATTTATACTCTTTCAGCATCAGTTCAGAGAGCACTGAGCACGCCACGCATGGGCGGTGGCTCCAAAACTTTACTATTTTACGTAACATCCTATAATTGATATTCGCTGCAAAGATCATTTAATTCGGATGATTTCTTCATGGAGTTGCATTTTTTACAAACAGCAGTGTAGTATAGTAAAAAGAAATCACATTCTCAGAAATTATGTCATCCCAGGTGGGATTCGAACCCACGGAATTCGGATTAGAAGTCCACGGCGTTATTCATTGCGCTAAGTATAGTAATTTATATACTTAACGGGTTTTTTGTGTGCATTAACTATTGTTAGTGCTAGTGTATTTTAAAATGGCCCAAAATTGTTCTCTTCCTGTTTAAATTTGTCCCACACTCCTAGTAATGTCTTATGTTTTGAATGGAATTTTGAGAGCAGGAAAATTATATTATGAACCAAAATTACCATTTTATTCCCTAACTATTTAAAACTGCACAGCCAATTAATTTATTGTCAACTGTTTCAATTTTACTAATAATAGCATAGGAGGATTATGGAACCTAATACATCGTAAATGTTCATTCAATACTTGAAATACTAAAAATTACTCAAGCATATGTTTTAACTATTCCTCGGTGTTTTTTACTGACCATCTCTATTGTTTTTGTTAGTACATTTCTTTGTGACCAAGATCACTTATTATTCTTCCAATGTGGTACAGGTAAATTATAAAATGGTCACCTGATTTAGTATATTTTTTACAATAAAAATAAAAAAAAATATGTTAGTCTTAGAGAAAATAAGTGCGAATTACTATAACACACACACACACACACACACACACACACACACACACACACACACACACACACACACACACACACACACACACACACACACACACACACACACACACACACACACACACACACACACACACACACACACACACACACACACACACACACACACACACACACACACACACACACTCACACACACACACACACACACACACACACACACTAATAGAATACTAAGAATGAAGATGGAGATCGTAGCTTTGAAGTATAGACTGACGACGATGAAACAATAGTTAGTAAATTAGTTTCTACTTATCATACCAAACTGTTATTTCAATATTTTGTTGAATTAAGGAAATAACAGTTTTGGAAACTTAATGCAGAATGATAAATTGCATTTATGTCTTTTCAGCCCGGATGAATATAGTATATCTTTTCTTAATAATTCTCCTCAATTCAAAATTTTAAAAAATTATATATGTAAAGTTGCTTTTGTGACAGCTCTGTTATAGATATAAGTTTTTCATGTAGACATTTTTCATGATAATATCGACTTGCATATTACTTTAGAAATCAGCAGTAATAATAACTAGTGAATAACTACTAACTGTTTAATATTCGAAATATTCTTTGGAATAACGCTGCTTTTTAAATATTATGTTATGTTTTCCAATCCTTTGACTGTATTTCATTTAAAGAAAAAGCAAACAAATCAAGTTAAGATTTTATTGGTTTAATTTTAAAGCAAAATTAAAATTTAAGTATCCTTGAAATACTTAAGTTTTAAAGTTAGATTTTCTAAAAATTTGGATATGGCGATTAAGATCTTTGAATTAACTTCATGCATTATATTTTACTTAAAGATTTCCAACATAAGGAAATCTTTTACAAAGACGTATTTTCTCAAATATGTTTTAGATCAAAGGCTTTCTTTGGAAACAGGAAATGGGACTTACAGAGTGTGCTTGTTTCACAATATTAAGAAATGCGAAAAAGACAAGTATAGAACAGTGATATACAGTCGGACCCTGATTTAACGGATTCATCAGGATCGCACATTCTGTTTGTAATATCGGGGTTATTTGTTATATTGAGGTCCAAACAAAATATAAATTTTTACATTTACTTTTGGGAATTCTATAAGCAACTAATAAAAAAATATCCATAGTTTAAAATTTCACACTGTTTATTCTGCAGCTAAAAATACTATTAGTGAACTATTACACACTAGTTAATTGGAAATTTTAAAACATTGACAAATAGAGAATATTTTCTTCCTGACTTAAAGCAGTTATTTTTCGACTTTATGCAGAGAAGAAAATACTGCATCATTTACATCCTGCTGCATGAGGTATGTTTTCACAGTTTCCGAACAATGTAAAACATTAGAAAATGTAACAGTTTGGATACGTTTCATTATCAATTTCTGCATTAAAATTGCTATTGTTGGCTTCTACGAATCAACAATTTTTGAGTTGCAAAGATATGCAGCCCATCATTAAAGTATCGTAATCGTTAAAATCTTTAAAAAATGCCCTGAGTTGTGGAGTAGGGATGAGATAAAGGAATTTCCTGTCCTACTTAAGATTCGCAAGATAGGTTACACTCATAACTCATCTGCACCTGTAAAATATGGTAATAATCTTCACCCTTTCCAGTTGAAATTTTCTGATGATAAGAAAAGAATTTTTCTGCTCGGGACAGAAAAGATGTTATTTGATTGAAAAATCAATTCTTTTTTAATACGAACTAATAAAAAAAAAATTTCAGCTGTTGAAATAACTCGTTAATTCGGAGTTTATTATTCGTTAAACAGGGTTTTGCCTTCATTTTAATTGGGAAAGAGAAAAATTCGTTAAATCACGAAATTCGTTAAATAGGAATTAAATCGGAGGTTGGACTGTATATATATATAAATTTTTTGCTTTGCTCTTTTCTGTTTTTGTTGAAATTTTTGATAGTTGTTCCCTATCAAAGCCTTCTTAACTTTATTTATTTTCTATAGCCATATTTTTTATGAATATAAATAATTTAAAGCTTATTTCTCGTGTGTTTCTCCAAATGAGACGAATATGACAACGTGTTAGATAAGAGGTCTCGATGTATTGGCGTAGATAGCCCTTAGTGGGCTCTGTATCAAAATTCTTTGAAGGCTCTCTTTTGGGGCCCTTTTAACATTTTATGATTTTTTGCTTACACATTTTGGGGGGCCCGTATCATTGATACGGTGGTAGCTAGGCTCCCTGTCTTGATCAAAAATACTCTACTGGTCACACAAAATGCAACACCCTGAAGGAAGCATGCAAACCATGTGAAATTTACTTCATGCGTTGGCGGTGATGAAATAAGCAGATTATTAGCATTATAGCGCAGACGCACATCACCAACGAACGTAGAGTGACCTACAAGAGCTACATAGTAAGAGAACAGATTGGCGATTTGAATTACGGCAATTGTTTTTTCATGTTTTTTTTTCGTAAACTGTTTACCTAGGCCTTGCGGAAGCCATCGAGCACTCTTTGACCAATTCGACCAAAAAGAATAGTAGCCTATAAGGATTGCGGATTATCCTTCAGAGAAATCAGTCAACGTGTTGGACGAAACCAAGCAACTGTGATGTGGATCTGCTATCGCTGAATGTAGGAAAATGACGGATCGATGGGGTTTATCGCATTCACCTTGTTGCCCCAGTGCCCGCGACGACACTCGGATTGTGCGTATGACAGTATGATCGCGCAGCAACATTACGAACCATATCACAACAGATTTAGTCTGTTACGCATCATTTGGTGTCCGCACGTACCATTTGACGCCATTTGCAGCAGAGGAGGATGTCTGCAAGGCGTCCATTGCTTCGTTTACTCTTGACTAGAAATCACAGGCATTTGCGCCGCAAATGATGCGATGAACGCCCGACATAGACAACGAAATGGAACGATATTGTGTTTACTGACGAATCCACTTCTGCCTTTAACAACACGATGGTTTGATTCGAGTTTGGAGACGTGGTGAGAGGCTTCTGAACTGTTGCGTTACTCATCCCCACACTGGTCCTGCACCCGGTATCATGTTTTGGGATGGTATTGGATTTCACTGCCGTGCCTCTCTAATACGCATTGCTGGTACACTGAACAGCCAGAGCTACATATCTGAGGTGTTGGATCCTGTGGTCCTCCCATACATTCAGCGCTTGCCATCAGCCATATTCCATCAGGATGATGCGCGACCACATGTGACACGCAATGTTCAAGAGCTCTTCTTTATCTATCAGATGAAATTGCTTCCTTGGCCCTGCTTGTTCTCCCGATCTACCGCCAATCGAAAAACGTGTGGTCCATGCATGCACAACGACTGGCCCGGGATGCACCACCTGCTTCTACCCCAGATCCACTTTGGTAATATGTGGAAGCCGCATGGGTTGCTGTACCCCAAGGATACATCCAAAGCCTCTTTGATTCTCTGCGGAGGCGTGTGGCAGCGGTTATAGTTCAACAATAGTGGCTACATGAACTACCGATTTTGTCATCACAGAAGACTGTAATTTCACGTCACGTGGCTGTAAAGGCATACGTCACAAAAGGCTGTAATTTCAATCGTTTGATCTTTGTACAACATGTTATTTGCCAAATAAATTTCGCTGTGGTATCTTTGGTCCTTCTTGGTTGCATTTTGTGTGATCAGCAGTGAAGTCCTGATTTGATGTTACCTGTAGAGCGACTGATGCACTTTAAATCTTTTGAGGTTCAAACTCAAGAGTTAAAAAAAAATGGAGGTTTACAGTGGGGTCTTCACCATTTAACCAATGTTTAAAAGTGCGAAATCCATCATCAATAGCCCTCGCTTTGCTTCTAAGTGTGATGTTAATAAGCAATCAATAAATCAACCGAAAGGAAAAAAGTATGAAAGATATTTCATATAAAGAGCTTTGCTTGGGCTATAGTGCAACGATGAGCTTAAATATTTTATTAGAATGTGTTTTTAAGGTTCACACATCTGTGGGTTAAAAGATACCTCAAGTAATAATGCTCTTTAAGCCTAATTCTTATTTTAGAATAAATTTATTTCCCTTTTAATTTCTACTTAGTGTGTTCAATTAACAAAAATCAAATTTGTCTTCTGTTGAATATGGAATGATTAGAATTTTACATTAATTATCTTCCAACTATATCCCTACTATATGACATTGTTATTTTGCAGCCATTGAAAAGTTATATATGGGAAGACAAATATCAAGTCCGCAAGTAAATGAATTGCATTGCTTCAATAGAATATGACTCATTTTGTCCGAAACTATTTCAGGAACTTTCCCCATCAACAATACCTTCTACAAAACTTTCCAATAAATATTACTTAACCTTTAATTATGTTGATTCATGATATTCAAAAGGCTGTACAAACCTTTTATCCCCCCTTCTTTTCATCGATGAAAAACTGTAACAATCTCATGATTGGTTGACCTTCGCCGTTTGTTCGCGAATAACATGCAATCGTCTAGTGAGCCTTGCGGCTTCTTTTTAGATGGCTTCAGAGAGAGAGCTGCGGTAATTACGAACAACTTAATTGAATTAATCCTCAGCTCAAAAGCCATCTTTATTATCAAAAGAAATTTATCCTTAAGTTCTGTTCGTGCACTGAATTGATTAACTTCAGTAATAACAAGAAATTTTATATACTTTATTATACATCTTTATATGTGTTAACAAAAATTTCAAAAGCTCGTTTTCTTGTACAGTTATCAAAGACCTTGAAATCAGATAAAAGAGAAGATGTTTCTGAGTTTATTTTTTATTTAATTGTAAATGATTTGCGACGAATCAAGAGCAAATAAGCTTTTCGCTTAAGAAATTATACAAATGGCTCTGAAAACATTTCATTAAATATCTCAAGGATTAATTGAATAAAAATAATTTAATAAATCTTTAATAGGAATGTGTGGTTTGGGGTGTGGATCAAAAACATTAAAATCAGACTCGTTTTTTTCACTGCTTGAATCAGGTTTTTAATACTTAATTACAAAGGTTTTGATCAAATGTTTAATATTATAAACGGCTTTTCATTAGAAGTTAAATAATATAAAATATCCGTAGTCCTTGTATTTTTTTTAAATTATGAAGATTACGAGAAATTACTAGAAATAGGGCTAATGGTATTTACTTTATTAAATTTGGGATTTGCAAACGTGAGATAAAACTTAATATCCTTTTTTTGTTTTTCAAATGTAATGCAATAGACTTTTATCATTAAAGGGCCCTTCTCGTTGAAAAATATATTGCCTCGAATCATTCTCTTTCAGGCTAGAATTGTATGTTTACTTAAGATTTATTTTATGAATGACAATAAGAAATAAGTTTCAAATATTTTTAAAAGTGTATAGTTATTTTGAATTTTTTTAATTTAAAAATTAATTTTTTTAATACTTTTCAAAAGAAACCCCCTTTTATTTTAAATCCTTTTAAACCAAAGTTTGATTAAATGCTTCTGGCTTTTTACTTCATATTTTTTTATCATTAAAATAAACGTAATGCAGTGTACAGCAAGCCCTTCATTCAAAAAATCCGGAAAAATTAAAGGTTATGTTTTAGTTAAAATATTTAATTATTATTTTTTTTCTAGAAATTATTTTTAAAAGTAATTTTAGGAAGAAATCTATAGCCTCTTCAAAAGTTTAATTTTTTTTTATTTTAATAAACACTTTCTATACTTTAGAGTAGGGTGGATTCCGAAGGAAAAGTTATGGAAGTTAAATTTAAATAAAATAATAGATTTAAACATATACTCCACTTTCTACGAAATAAACTTAAATTATATTTATGTTAAATTGTCTTAATGTGTACAAAAAATATTTTTTAACAAGTAAATTACATGAAAAATAAAGTAGCCACTTGATTAAATTGACTTGAGCTACAATTATTTTAAATTTTAAAGAATGATAAAATAGCTACTTGATTAAATTGACTTAAATTACAATTTTTAAATTTTAAGGAATGATACTTTATTCTTCTTTCTCTTAAAGCTATACATATTATACCTCGAAGACTTTTCATTTTTTAAAATTTTTATTAGTATTTTTTAATGAGCAGACTTTTTAAGTGTTTGTGCAGAGTTTTCTAAAAGAAAGATCAATGGAAGCTACTGATTATTTTTTGTATTATATATAGAAATGTTTTCATCCGATATTAATTTGAAAAATAAATGATGATTTTACTCTCAAATGCAATGATTAAAATATCTCCTTAAGGTATCCGACTACTTTCGGAACCGTGATTTTAAAAAAGCGCCTAAACGGATAATTTTCATGATATTTAGTGTCACTTAGATTTGAATACATGTATAAAATTGTTTTAAGGACATTTTTACAAAAAAATTTATTTAAATACAATATTTCAGCAAAAAATCAACTTAGAATAACCTTTATTCAAAAATGTTCTCTTTTTGTGAAAAATGCTTCTATTATAATAATATTTTGCCTGTATATAGCTCAGACCTATGTACAGAGGCTCAAATAGGAGTTTTGAAAAATTCACATTATTTTTCAGAGTTACAACCATTTGAAATAATTATCGGCATTTTTTTCTTAAAATTTCTCCCCTCTGTTGTCGTAAAACATGGATAAACCCACTTCTAAGTTATATATTTCAAAAATTCTAGTTGAGCCTCTGTACAGAGGTATGAGTTATATACAGGAAAATATTATTATAATAGAAGTATTTTTCACAAAAGGAGAATATTTTGAAAATGGGTCATTTTATGTTCATTTTTTGTCAAAATATTGTACTTAAATAATTTTTTATTGTAACAATATTCTTAAAACAATTTTATATACATTTTCTAATCTAAATGACGCTAAATATCTTAAATATTATCCATTTCAACGCTTTTACAAAATTACGGTTCCGAACGTATTCGGATACCTTAAGTTAAATAAATTATATTTTGATTAACTTCTGTGTGTTAAGACTTCATTAC
Organism: Trichonephila inaurata madagascariensis; assembly: GCA_019973955.1. Taxonomy (NCBI): domain Eukaryota; kingdom Metazoa; phylum Arthropoda; class Arachnida; order Araneae; family Nephilidae; genus Trichonephila; species Trichonephila inaurata. Next base: position 7,143 of record BMAV01011372.1, on the reverse strand, counting down.
AACTCAGTCGCTTTTCAAAATATCAAATTCCTACTAGGAAAAAACCGATCAAAAGCTATTTCTTAAAATTTTGCCTTTAGAATATATCTAGTTCGAAAATGAATACACAAAATTTGAGTTTTGGGAAAACATTTTTAAAAATTGGTGGAGTTCTACAGAAAAAAATAAATACCCCAAAATGTAGTTTTAAGATTAAAAAAAATTATTATTTAATTTTTTACTGTTTTTATAAAAAAAATAGACTATTAATAAAAGTAGATAATTTAACATAAATCCGATTACTTGAAACAATTGAAATAAAAAACGTTTATTTTTTAAAATACAATTCCTTCAACAGTCAAACTGACGCCCATGTTTTTTTCCCACATGCTTTTGCTGACCTTTTTCCGTCACGTGTGGGTAAAAATATAACAATGACTTCCGAAGAGAACCGCCTCTGTTAAGATCTTTCTTCACTTAAAAGCTGTGTTCAATTTCTAGAAGAAAGTCACTCATCTCAAAGTGGGTTCGGAAGACATAAGAATCTACTTTGTTCAAATATTGACATTCCATGGCACACCTATGACAGCAAAGTGCCACTTGTAGAACGAAATTAAACCCAACGGTTGCTTCAATTAGAAGGAGAAAGTAAAAATTCTTATTGTAGAAACTTGTGTTAGGAAGTGTTGCAATATTTCCTCACTTATCAATCACTATTAAGGAAATGAATTGATGGTACAAAGACCCTTTACGAGCATTTCTCTATTTCTTTTTAAGGCATTCCAAGTCTATTTATGTTATTTCTTAGCCTTGTCTTACATTCGCGAATAATTAAGTAATTTTGAAATTATAATTGATGTAAATACATCATGAATAACAGAATAGTTATTTTGTGTTTTATTTTATAAAGGTAACACACACACACACAGATATATATATATATATATATATATATATATATATATATATATATATCATTCTTTTTGTTTGGACAAATAACGTGTAATTTTACAAAAGGAAAAATGCGCCAAGTAAATCCTGAGCTCTTTTGAATATGCTTTCGGTTCTGATTTGAAATCAACAATAGGGGAAAAAACTGAATTATGACTCGCTGATAATGATACGTATACTAACTGGCTATTTTGACTCGAAATGGAAGTAGTAGATTGCCACATTATCGGAGGGAGTTTATTGACAAATGAAGTTTAATAATACCTTAATAATTTATGACATTATTGAAATTCCCATGGGTAAGAACAAAAAATGGGAACAAGAATAATTATAAGAGAAATCAAGAGTAAAGAGAAATAAAAAAACTAGATTTCTCCAAGAGAATCTATATTAGTTATCTAATATCTTGAAATTTTAATGATTCAAATGTTCTATTTATGTCATTGATAAAATAGAAATATCAACATTATTTTTCATAAATTGAAAAATTGAGGCTTAGAGAAATGATGAAAAAAATTAAAAGTATTTAAATAAAAATAATCAGGAAAGATTAGAAGCAGAAACAGAATTTTAACACTGTGATACATTTTTGTACAACATCCCTTTCCAAGCGGAATCATTTATTACATTGACTCTCAAATTGAAGTATGCGTGTTTCTAAATATAAGAGCTCCACTAGATTCAAGAGCAACCTTGAGAAGTATTCCTTTTTAACGAATAGATTATGGTGAACCAGGATCTGCGCTGGTGCTGATGATCAAGGGATTGAAGAGTATTGCAAAAGTTAAAATATCATTACCAAGTTCATTCCAAGTTGTATTAGTGTGAGGGAGGAGCGATATCAACAATTAAATCCTAAACGAATTTCAAAATCTCACTTATTTTTCCAGGAAAACTAAATGATACCTGAATATAATTTTCTCCTGGTAAATCAGTCCGCAATCACTACTAGGACAATAAGAAAAACATACTTTTGTTAAATCAACTTGCAATAAACAGCATTTGATGAAATACTCTGATTCACCATCCTCTTTTTTTTCACTTAAGATCCAGTTAAATAGCAATGCCTATTTGCATATTGTATGATTCTTTCACAATGTAAGGTTCTCAAATGAAACATCGCTTTAAAGAAAGCCCAGAGATTAGTTGAAGGATAAAACGTGTGATAACTCTCTACAAGTTTCGGAAGAGTTTTTTCGATACAAAATTATTTCTAGAAATCAATATCCTAAACAGTTTTATGGAGGTCTTGGACTGTTTACTTAGGCGGAAAAATTTATTTATTTGGATACAGTAACTAAAATAATACCTCTAACATTCAACTTTCGTTTTGAATGTCTAATTATTTAAAAGTACAAAAAAAAGTTATGATCTTTCTACACAAACTTTGAGAAAAATCACATTCGTAATTAAGATGATAAATATGCATCCTTTTAAAAAAACTGTAAAAACTATTTTTTGCATGATTTGGACCATACCGAAAACTGATAAACATTTGATAATTTCTGAGGAGGCATTGAAATGCATTTATTTTTGAAAAATAAAAAAGCTGTACATCAACTCGACGTATAACATATCTTAACTATAACGTGCATAGTGCAAAAACATAAAAAACACTTTAAAACAATTAATTCAGAGATTAAAATTGAAAACTCATCAGTAACACTAGTAAAAATACATCAACCACGACAAGTTCTTCTCGTCATTAATAATTTTGTCAACACAGAAGTAATTTTAAAGCATAAATCATCAGAAAAAGAACCCTATATGAATCTTTTGTAGGTTCTAATTCGAGATACATTAGGATGTGGAATACAATTAGGAAAAATATTGTTACCGAAAGTTTGAAAAGAAAAGAAAGTGGGAGAATCATTAGGACTACAAAATTATTTGAAGCATATTAGTTTTTATAAAGTTCAAAATATACTCATAGAATTATTATAGAAATATTTAAGAAGGAAATTATGACTACATAAATCAATGGAAATATTTCGCTATGTTATACAAAGCAATCAAAAAACCTATTCTGAAAGAGAAGTTTAAGGGACATGAAGAAACGCAAAACATTTCAAACTTTAATAAAATTAATCTTCTAAAAATCAAACCATTCCCCCAATCTTATCTATTTAAAAGTACAAACTAATTTTTTGTGCTTTCTTTATCTTTTCTTACCTTTTACAAACTGAAACAAAAGTGACTCAATTTTCAGCAAGATCACTCTGAATGGCTCTGTTTTAAAGAGCGTTTTTATTTTGTTCATCAAATTTTTTTATTCTGTATATGTACGTACCTCCAATGAACTTTGCTTCTTTTCAAATAACGAAATAAAATGCTCATGTCTGCACGAAACTCCTCCAATCAATCGTACTCGAAAAATGCTTTCTTTCTGAGTTGTCAGAGGTAGATAAGCCTTTTGGATTCTACGTGCCTCACGAAGCAACCTGATACCTGTAGGAAGGAACAATTAAACGAAAAACCATCATTTTTTCTCTTTTTTTTCTCTATTGAGTTGATACGTGATGCGATCTTTTAAAGCTGTTTGTCCTTGCTGTGAGGGAAGTTCGCTGAAGGCCGCAGATGGGCTGATTACGGGTGGAGATTGCCCTTAGGGATGGGTGGGATGCGATCGCATCTGCCCTTATAGAAGAAATCCCTGAGAACTGTTAAAAAGAAAGAATGGGAAAAAAAAACGAAAAAAGATTCACAGAGACGGAAAAGAAGTTTCTATTGAATCTGTCGAGAAGTGTGTTGAAAAGTGTATTGAGAAATTTGCCCGTATAAGTGGATTTTTAATGTGGGTTTTTAGGTTGAGTAAATTATTATGGTTGAAATAGTTGAGAATTTAAAATATTAGGTGACGTTTGTTGAGCGTGGTGTAATGGCTTTTTGATGATTATTATTGTGTGTTCTCTAGAGAGCTATTAAATTTAAATTAAGTTTGTTGTCAAAGCTTAGTTTCCCATAACGTTTGCTATGGTTAAAGATTAAGAAACAAATTAATGTCATCAAGTAATTTTTTTATTCGTTTTATTTTGCATAAAGTTGATTCTTCAGTTAATAAAAATAATTTTATTTTACTAATCTTGTAAACTACAATTCAGTTAAAAATGAATAATTAGTTGTAATTTTCAATTAAAATAAATACCATTTATTGCACCATCTGTTAAATGAACCAGTTGGAACTCAGTTATTACTATACAAAATTCGCGCGAGTGTAGCATACAGATTTAAACTGTATTACCGAAACGGTTTAATTATTTTAGTTTTTTTTAATCATTGTAAGAAAAAAAAGATTGTTCAATTATTCGTTTATGATGAAATTATGCCTTCTATTATGCTATATAAAATACTACTCGAATTTACCGAGCGTTAAAGAGTTTTCGTAACTGAAAGTGCAATGAAAGATTCTTTTATAAAAAGAGAAAAGTTACTGAAGTTTCGCATGTCTTTAATGATTCAAAAATATCCGTACAAAAGATTTCGGATTTTGGTTCCAAATAACTTAAGTGTTTCGAATCTATTTATTAAGACACTTAATTTGGAATTGATGAATTCTATTATTTCTTATCATTCTATATATAACAGTGTTCCGCAAACTTTCAATATTTGGACCCTTATATAATTTTCACCCCCCCATATGACGTTCTCGCGTCCTTCTCAAAAAACCCGTTTTTTGACGGCCACGAAAAGGCAAAACCTTTTCCAAAACCCTTTACCAAGAAGATAAACAAATATAAATGTAAATGAGATTTTTTTTAAAAGGATAGGCTTTGATGATAAGAGCGGCAAGGAGATAGTTGTGGATCCGGAATAGTCATCAAGGATGGTTGTCAAAATGGCGCCCGAACGTTAACCCGGGGGTAATGCAGGTGGAAGAAATTACACCAAATGTATTTTAGGTCCGAGAACACAGAGTTTATCGAGAATAAAATTTTTTATTTGAAACCCCCAAGAATCTTCAGGCTTACTTAAAAGTTTTTCCCAGGGAAGGGTCAAGATTGGCCAATTTTCTTTTGGAAAAAATACAGCCACGGTTTTTCGCGCAGCTAAAGGGCCCGAATTAGCAAAAGCTTTTCCCCGGTCAAAAAAAAAAAAGAATTACAAGAAATTTTACGCGCCCCAGCGGGGAAGAAATCAGGAACCTACGATTTCGTTTATAATTTACTAAAAAATCGAGAGAAGTTTAGAATTAGAATGTCCCAAGCAGAGTTGGTGGGGTTATTTTATGACTCGAACCACAAATAAGATTAAGGGCAACCACAGAACACGGTACAACTTTTTTGGGCCCAAATTAAGAGAGATATTCTTGCAAATTAAAAAAGGGGTTCACAGAAGATAATATAGAAAAACGAGGGCAAAATGCGCATGATGCCTAATTTTTGCTAAGGTAGAAACCGGAGGAATTCTGAAGAGGAGAGACCAAATAAATGAAATTTTTATGAGAATAGCCGTCAAAGTAATAGAGGGTTCGAGAGGAATAGATTTCAAAATAGTGATCAAAGATTTAACAAAAAGGGTTACTCATTTCGAAATGAGCGAAATGATAATTTTAATAGAGGGACCGTAGAAATAGGGTCGAGGAAAATTTCAGTCGAGGAGATAGGATGCAAAGGGGACGATTAAATACTGTAAAGGTTAAAGATCAACCCAAAATTCGACAAGAGAAACAATTAAGCTTTCCGATATGTATATCACCCGTAGAACTTCCCACGTTCCCTATTTTATTAAATAACACATTTTTAAAAAGCGCTATGGGACACCGGAGCAGATAAATCATTTATATCGGAAGAAGTATATAGAAAATTTTTTTTTTATAAGCAAATTTAAAAAAAATCGCGAGCCCAAGTAATAACAGCACAGGTGCGAAATGCCAAAACATGGGGATCGTAGAATTGAATATTCGCATCAGAAAATTGAAAGAAATTGGTCATTCCATGTGGTTGAGGATTTAGAATACCCATGTATTCTCGGTATTGATTTTATAGTGGGTCAAAGATAGTATTAGATTTTGATCAGAAACATTGAAAATTCAAAATTCGTGGTTGAAGATAATAAGGTAGATAAAGGAATTTACACATTAATGGGTCAGAAATGAAGTTAAATATGGTGGCTAGTTTTACCGAAAAGCAGGGAAAAGTATAATTGAGATAAAATTAATTGTGCCATAATCAAGGATTTAGTACTTATTTCGGGGGAACAATTAATAACAGAACAAAAATGACCCAGAATTAGGTCATATCTATAGATATTTTAGAAAACCCGGAAGATAACTCAGTTAATGCAACATATGTGAGAATTGGTCCCACGATTTCCGTTTAATTGAAGGATTGTTATTTTATGCGAAACACGCAACGTCATTAGTGAAATGCGTTATACATTCCAAAATCTCTTTAAGGAGAAGAATTTCATGACAAGCCAATAGCTGGACACTTAGGCAGATTTAAAACGTATCATAAAATTCGGGACGTTTGTTATTTCCCGTACATGAGAAAATTCATTGATCAATATGTCTCTACATGCCATATGTGCCAAGTTAATAACTATAAAAACGCGTTACCAGCTGGTCGATTAAATCCAATTATATGAAATTATCCGAATGAGATAGTGACGTTAGATTTGTTAGGCCCGTATCCTATATCGAAAATAAGACGTAATCGCTATATTTTAGTAATAACCGATCATTTCAGCAAATGGGCTGAAATTATACCTCTTAAAAGGCTCATCTGTATATAGGGGTATTTTTGATAACTTTATATCGCGTGGAGCCCTCCCCAAAAAAATAATAGGATAATGGTCCCCAATTTATATCCGAAATTTTGAGCACCCCCAGGAAAGATTAGGCATAAGGCATGTGAAGACTGTTTCATATCGACCACAAGAAATCGGACTGGGAAGAGTTAATCGAGATATAGTGCAAAAAGATTGCAAATTATGTTAATGATCAACACGATACTTGGGATCAATTTATGAGTTTGCAGCTTTTTGTAAGGCGGTGAATGAAACAACGGGGAAAATCACCGTTGAATTATTTTGGGTCGAAAATTATTACACCATTTCAAAAAACTAGTTATGATCTCGGAAAGTTCAAAATTCAAAATTCAAAATATCGAAAAAACTTTAAGGAAGCTAGACTAAGTAGAAAATAAACAGGAAAAAGGGGGGAAAGATATTATAATAGACGTAGAAAGACATAAAAAAAAAAGGTAAATGATT
>BMAV01011370.1:0-26349 GCA_019973955.1 Trichonephila inaurata madagascariensis | reverse complement strand
AAAAAAATTTTTTTTTTTATTTCTATTTCCTTTATGAATACTACTAAAGCAAAACAGATTCAATTCACCGTGCGTTTTTCTTTGAATATTGTACACTTGTAAGGTCCATGAAAACGAAAATTCTTTAAAACCTATTAATGGTGTTATTAAAAGCAACACAAACTCATTGGAACAGTTACAAAGGTGTCTAAAAAATAACCGACCATTAGAAAAATAAATTTAAAAAAATGGCGCTATTTTGTAGGGATTGTTTCATTTTGCACTGCTAACCAGTAAATTTCTTTCTCGCCTAGTTCAAAAAGAACTCACCTAGATCCGCTTTGTCAGAGCTCAGTGCCTCACTCTGGAGGAGGAAAGGGCGTCACATTTACTGCGGGTTGGTATCTCCTATATGGTTCCGCACAAAAAAAGGATACCAGCTTTTCAAGGGAATGTACTAGGTCAAAAAAAGTAAAAATACCAATCTGCAGCCTCATTAGATAAAAAGTTCCAAAAAGTTAGAATGATTGTCAACAGAGGGTACTTCTAACTGGATAAATAAAAAATTTACATTGGGTTCTGCCCTTTGCTTGAAAAAATGGTTTGTTTGAGGAAAATCGTGGAAAAAAAAATTCTTTAAAAAAATTCCTCTGATATCTGTTTTGTTTTTACTTTTGTGATTATAATTTGCTTTAAGAATAAATTTAACGAAGCGCTGTAGTTTTTATTTTTAAAACACTATTAAAATAATTTTTATTCTGCTTTTGAAAGCGATCAAGGACTCTTAAAATAAATAACAGTTTATGGGTTACACAGATAAATGTATAACTATTAAATAGTAAAAGTTTTGCGACTATTTATTGTCTTATGATATGTTTCTATTTTCAATATATTATGAGTTACTTCCTGATTTACAAGCTTTCATTAAATTTGCAATGTACTTTGTTCGAGTGGATCTTAAAACTCAATGTTGAATATAATGTCTTAATTTAACTGAGAGCGGAATTTTGTACACACGTTTCGTATGGATGCATGTTCTGACCATTTTTTTTTCGATATAGCAATTAGTTAAAATATATTAATTAAAAACCTTAAAATGGTTTTATTCCTGTTAGCTTTTTATTCTGCCGTGCAGCTTATTGGATTGAGATTAAACAAGTCGCAATTTTTCGACCATTTTTAAAAAGCCTTCTTATCCTTTTTATCAAACTATTTGTTATGTTCCATCAATGGATTCGCAAATCCCGACAATATACGTATGTATTTTAAAATTCAATTCAATACGAATTGCAGAAGAAGTTTATTACTCTTACAGCACATGTTTTTAAGTCATACATGGTATGATGATGTGAATATTTAGCTAGAGATTACTAATAATTAACACAGATAAAACTATTTATTCTTAACAATAACAAGGCAAATGGGACAGAAACAATTAACCGCTATTCTTTGTCTTGTGGCTGAAGTCTTACGTATTATCTTTCTCGGTCGGGTAGGTCTATCTCTCTCTTTCTTTCTCTATCTGAGAGGATTGCCCCTTGCCTTCTTCCGAAACCATAAGGTATGCGTGCCTGAGGCATACAGTGTGACGTCTCTCGCGTACTTCTTCTAACTTAACTCCTAAGTTCTTTGACGGCCACAATTAATGGCAAAACCTTTCTAACCCAATACCAAGAAGACAAACGGATAGAATATGTAAATGAGATATACTTTAAAAAGGATAGAAGCTTTTTATGAGAAGGAGCGGGAAGGTTTAGAGATAACTTAGTGTGGAATCATTCGGATCAAGAGTTAGATGTCCTATAGCTCTGGAAGAAAGATACGTTCATATAAATTAAATTATAAAAAGTTTGAATCTTCGCATAAAAAAATTAAGTTATAGGTATTGCCTCAATTGATAAAAAGGAAGGAGACTCTGAAAAAAAGGTAAAAATTTGTATAGGAAGTTAGATGAACCCAGTTAATTTTTTTTATAATTAAGAAAAAAATAATTTTAGTTGCGCGACCCAAAATTTGAATAAAAAGGTTTAATTGGGTGTTAACTCTCACTTTAAAAAGTTGTCAATTAGAATTAAGTAATATGTTATTTTAATAAAAGTTGAAATTAAAACCCAAAAAACCCCCTCATCATTTAGATAATCCACCCTCTAGCTTCCGGGACCCTTTTAATAACAAATTCCCACAGGATGCTTTGGTCGCAATGGCCCCCGAACTATTTTAATTTCCCCGGGTTAGGAAATGCAGGGGAGGTAACGACTACCTGAAATGTACTTTTCAGGGCCCGAGAACATTTAGAGTTCCTAGAGTTAATTGAGAACAAAATAGAGTTATTTGAAACCCCAAAAATTTTTCTGTCATGTGCTTACTTAAAAATCATCTCGGGGGGAAGGGCCCAAGATTGGTACCGATAATTGGATCGGTGTTAGTGAAAAAAATACACCCAAGGATTTCGTGCGCTCAAGGTTTGAATTAACGAAAGGCTTTTCCGCGGTCAAAAAAAAAGAAAAATTACAATAAATTTTTTTAAATGCGTCACAGCAGGGGAAAAAATCAGGAACCAACTGATTTCGTATATAATTTTTTAAAATTGAAAGAAATTTAGAATTAGGGAAAGTCCCAAGCAGAATTGGTGGATCATATTTTTTGTTCGACCCCCGAACCACAAATCCAGGATTATGTGGAAGTGCGCAACCACAGAAAACGGGTACAACTTTTAAATCTTCTAAATTCGGAGAGAGGTATTCTTGCAAATTAAAAAAATAAAAAAAGAATGATAATATAAAAGAAAACGAGGTCAAAATGCGCATAGGATGCCCAATTTTTTATTCCCCCTGGTAGAAACTGGAGGAATTTTAAGGTGGGGCGTAGACCAAATAACGGTAGAAATAATTTTTTTGAGGGTAGCCGTCAAAGTAATAGAGGGTTCGAGAGGAATAGATTTCAAAATAGTGATCAGAGATTCAAGAAAAGGGTTTTCCCCATTTCCGAAATAGGGGAAATGTAATTTTAATAGAGGGGGCCGTAGAAATATGGGTTCGAGGAAAAATTTTAGTCGAGGCGAGGAAAGGGTGCAAAGGGGGCGATTAAAAAAATTGTAAAGGTTAAAGATGAACCCAAAAAAATATCAAAAAGAAACAAAAAGCTTTCTCCGGATATATATCACCCGTAGAGCTTCCCCACGTTCCCATTTTATTAAATAAAACATTTTTGAAAGCGCTTTTGGGACAACCACAGATAAATCATTTATACCGGAAGTATATAGAAAAAATTTTTTATAAGCAAATTAAAAATCGCGAGCCCCCGGGAATAACAGCAAAGGGTGCCCAAAAATGGGGATTGTAGAATTGAATATTCCCTCAGACAATTCGAAAGAAATTGGTCATTTCATGTGTTGAAGATTTAGGGAAAACCCATGTATTCTAGGTATTGATTTTATAAAATGGGGCCCAAGGGATCGTATTAGATTTTGATCAGAAATCGTTGAAAATTCAAAATTCGCTGGCTGAAGATAATAAGGTAGATAAAGGAATTTACACGTTAATGGGTCAGAAATGAAGTTAAATATGGTGGCTAATGTTTTACGAAAAAGCATGTGGAAAGTATAATTGGAGATAAAGTTAATTGTGCCATAATCAGGGATTTAGTACTTACTTCGCGGGAACAATTATTAACAGAACAGAAAAATGACCCAAAATTAGGTCATATACATAGATACTTAGAAAACCCGGAAGATAACTCGTTTAATGCAACGATATGTGAGAATTGGTCCCACGATTTCCGTTTAATTGAAGGATTGTTATTTTATGCGAAACATGCAACGTCATTAGATGAAATGCGTGTATACATTCCAAAATCTGTAAGGAATGAAATAATGAGAGAATTTCACGCCGGCCAATAGCTGGACACATGGGAAGATTTAAAACATATCATAAAATTCGGGACGTTTGTTATTTCCCGTACATGAGAAAATTCATTGATCAATATGTCTCTACATGCCATATGTGTCAAGTTAATAACTATAAAAACGCGTTACCAGCTGGTCGATTAAATCCAATTATATCAAATTATCCAAATGAGATAGTGACGTTAGATTTATTAGGCCCGTATCCTATATCGAGAATAAGACGTAATCGCCATATTTTAGTAATAACTGATCATTTCAGCAAATGGGCTGAAATTATACCTCTTAAAAAGGCCTCGTCTCGTATAATAGCGGATATTTTTTTTGATAACTTTATATCGCGTTATGGAGCTCCAATAAAATTAATAATTGATAATGGTCCCCAATTTATATCCGAAATTTTTGAGCACTTAAGTGAAAGATTAGGCATAAGGCATGTGAAGACTGTTGCATATCGACCACAAGCAAATCGGACTGAAAGAGTTAATCGAGATATAGTACAAATGATTGCAAATTATGTTAATGATCAACACGATACTTGGGATCAATTCTTACGTGAGTTTGCTTACGCTATTCGTACGGCGGTGAATGAAACAACGGGAAAATCACCTGCTGAATTATTTTTGGGTCGAAAATTGATTACACCATTTCAAAAACTAGTTATGATCTCGGAAAGTTCAAAATTCAAAATACAAAATATCGAAAAAATATTTAAGGAAGCTAGACTAAGTACGAAAATTAAACAGGAAAGGTGGGAAAGATATTATAATAGACGAAGAAAAGACATAAAAATTAAGGTAAATGATTGGGTCTTATTAGAAACACACCCTTTAAGTTCAGCAGCCAACAAAGTCTGCGCTAAATTTAAACAAAAATTTGAAGGACCTTATAGAGTATTAGAAGTAAGAAATAACAATAATATTGTAATATGGAAATCAGGAAAAAGATTAACGGTTAACGTGGATCAAATAAGAATATATCGTCATAGGAAATGTGACGAGGTCGAGTTAGGAACAGGTATCCCAAATAGTATAAGATCAAGTCAGGAAACTAGTACTTCGGAAAAAGTACATCAAGGATTAAATGAGTCACACTATGGGAAAGAAAAATCTGCGGTGAAACGTAAGTTAGAGGCAAAAGGGATTGGTAGCCAATCAAATCAATATAAAAATACAGATAGGAACCATAAACGCAGATCACTGGTCAGATCGCTTCCTAGTTCATTTGGGAGTGATAGGAAAAGTAAAAGGACAAGGTACAATAAGGGTATTAAGAGATCAGGAGAGTCAGGGGCAAGTGGACCACAAAGAAAGTGGCACAAAAAGGGACACAATAATAAAAGAACGTTTTCATCCAGTACTATTTCTAGAAGTAGAAAGAAGAACAGAACAGAATCAACTGAAGTTCCAGATGAACCGACGTACAACCTGAGGCCACGCCGGAGAAAAGAACAGGAATCCCGACCAGCCAAGGACACAACAGGGAAATCAAGAAAGGGCCGACAAGGAGATTACAAGTCCTACAACAAGCAAAACAAGAAATTTCAGTGCAGCCGAGGAAAGAAAAGTAGTAGCACCTCATCGTTGGACGTAATGGTGGGAGACCGAATATAAAAATCAGGTTGTATTGTTTCATTTTTTTATGATCTTCCAACAAGTGGTCGGAAGAATTATTGCAAAGAAAGAAGTCTCGGGCGGTGTTTAAAAGTTATAAGCCAAGCAAAAGTTAAACACTACAATGAGTGTATATTTATTTTGGAACTTCTGACTTGTTAAAAAATTTTTTTCTGGGGAAAACAATTGTAATTGATTATTTGTTTGCTTCGATGTATGACTTCGTGAGATGCGAAAATTCCTTTGGTTATTTGTTATAATAGTTTATTGAAAAATGTTTGTAATTGTATAATATGTGTAAATATATGTTGTTGTATTGTTACATATTATGAGGCATCTGGTTCAGGGAAACGCGGCGTAGTCAGGGCACTAACAATGATAATAACTGCGCTGCGCGGCTCATTGGGAGTTTTTTGGAACCAGATGTGGGGATGGAGATGAAAATTTATTGTGATTTACAAATAATATATAATGAATAAAAATTGTAAAACTTATTGGTATTATGTAAACATAAATTGGAAACAATAATTTAGAGAGTTTTCATTTCAGGGAGACAGACCCTGAAAATTGTAGAAATTAGTAACTTCAACACGGAAAAAATGGAGCAGAAAATCCAGCTCCATATGCAGTGATGATAAAGATGCAAAGTTTGGGTCTGCGCACCCAGGAAATTTTTTTTAGAGAATTTAAGTTTATAGTTACTTTAAGTATAAGTATGTAAAAAGTGAGAGTGGGCATGAATTAAACAGTAATTATTAATGTTGGCCTAGTTAATGAGTAAAATTTATTGTGAAGAGTTTAAATTTAAAATTAAGTTGAATATTAAATTTAATTCTAAGATGAGTAATGAAAATTAAAGTCAAGATAAATATTGGAAACTATAAAAGTTAAAATGAGGATTTAAGATTAAAATTTAAATAAAACTCAGAAAGCGAGGAGATTCAGAAATAAAGATTTAGACACGTAATTTATTAAGGGCATTGAGAACCCTTAAGTAAATCACGTTTTCTTCTTGGAGGGGGTTGTGACGCCTCTCGCGTACTTCTTCTAACATAACTCCTAAGTTCTTTGACGGCCACGATTAATGGCAAAACCTTTCCAACCCAATACCAAGAAGACAAACGGATAGAATATGTAAATGAGATATACTTTAAAAGGATAGAAGCTTTGATGAGAAGGAGCGGCAAGTTTAGAGATAACTTAGTGTGGAATCATTCGGATCAAGAGTTAGATGTCCTATAGCTCTGGAAGAAAGATACGTTCATATAAATTAAATTATAAAGAAGTTTGAATCTTCGCATATAAAATTAAGTTATAGGTATTGCCTCAATTGATGAAGGAAGGAGACTCTGCAAAAGGTAATAATTTGTATAGGAAGTTAGATGAATCAGTTAATTTATTATAATTAAGATAAATGATCTAGTTGCGCGATCTGACTTGAATATAAGGTTTAATTGGGTGTTAACTCTCACTTTAAGAAAGTTGTCAATTAGAATTAAGTAATATAAGTTATTCTTAATAAAAGTTGTATTAAGAATCCAAAATGTCTCATCATTTAGATAATCCCACACCTCTAGCTTACGCGGATCCTAATAGACATAATCATCACAGGATGGCTATGTCGCAATGGCGCCCGAACTACTTTAATTCTGGGTTAGGTAATGCAGGTGGAGGTAACGTACTACCTGAAATGTACTTTTCAGGGTCCGAGAACATTTTAGAGTTCCTAGAGTTAATTGAGAACAAAATACAGTTACTTGAAATCCCAAGTATTCTGTCATGTGCTTACTTAAAAAGTCATCTCAGGGGAAGGGCTCAAGATTGGTACTCGATATTTGGATCGGTGTTAGTGCAAAATACAGCCACGGATTTCGCGCAGCTCAAGGCTGAATTAACGAAGGCTTTTCCCGCGGTCAAAAATAAGAAAGAATTACAATCAAAATTTTATGCGTCACAGCAGGGAAGAAATCAGGAACCAACTGATTTCGTATATAATTTATTAAAAATTGAAAGAAATTTAGAATTAGGAATGTCCCAAGCAGAATTGGTGGATCATATTTTAGTTCGACTCGAACCACAGATCCAGGATTATGTGGAAGTGCGCAATCCACAGAACACGGTACAACTTTTGGAAGTCTTGGCTAAATTCGAAGAGAGGTATTCTTGCAAATTAAAAAGGGGTAAAACAGAATGATAATATAGAAAGACGAGGTCAAAATGCGCATAGGATGCCTAATTTTGATGCTAATGGTAGAAACTGGAGGAATTCTGAAGTAGGACGTAGACCAAATAACGGTAGAAATAATTTTTATGAGAATAGCCGTCAAAGTAATAGAGGGTTCGAGAGGAATAGATTTCAAAATAGTGATCAGAGATTCAACAACAGGGGTTACTCATTTCGAAATGAGCGAAATGATAATTTTAATAGAGGGGACCGTAGAAATATGGGTTCGAGTGAAAATTTCAGTCGAGGCGAGAGGATGCAAAGGGGACGATTAAATATTGTAAAGGTTAAAGATGAACCTCAAAAAGTATCAAGAGAAACAATTAAGCTTTCTCCGATATGTATATCACCCGTAGAGCTTCCCCACGTTCCTATTTTATTAAATAACACATTTTTGAAAGCGCTATGGGACACCGGAGCAGATAAATCATTTATATCGGAAGAAGTATATAGAAAATATTTTTTTTATAAGCAAATTAAAAAATCGCGAGCCCAGGTAATAACAGCACAGGGTGCAAAATGCCAAAACATGGGGATTGTAGAATTGAATATTCGCATCAGACAATTCGAAAGAAATTGGTCATTTCATGTGTTGACAGATTTAGAATACCCATGTATTCTAGGTATTGATTTTATAAGTGGGTCAAGGATCGTATTAGATTTTGATCAGAAATCGTTGAAAATTCAAAATTCGCTGGCTGAAGATAATAAGGTAGATAAAGGGAATTTACACGTTAATGGGTCAGAAATGAAGTTAAATATGGTGGCTAATATTTTACGAAAAAGCATGTGGAAAGTATAATTGGAGATAAAGTTAATTGTGCCATAATCAGGGATTTAGTACTTACTTCGCGGGAACAATTAATAACACAACAGAAAAATGACCCAGAATTAGGTCATATCTATAGATATTTAGAAAACATGGAAGATAAGTCGGTTAATGCAACGATATGTGAGAATTGGTCCCACGATTTCCGTTTAATTGAAGGATTATTATTTTATGCGAAACACGCAACGTCATTAGGTGAAATGCGTGTATACATTCCAAAATCTTTAAGGAATGAAATAATGAGAGAATTTCATGACAAGCTAATCGCTGGACACTTAGGCAGATTTAAAACGTATCATAAAATTCGGGACGTTTGTTTTTTCCCCGTACATGAAAAATTTATTGATCAATATGTCTCTACATGCCATATGTGCCAAGTTAATAACTAAAAAAACGCGTTACCAGCTGGTCGGTTAAATCCAATTATATCAAATTATCCGAATGAGATAGTGACGTTAGATTTATTAGGCCCGTATCCTATATCGAGAATAAGACGTAACCGCTATATTTTAGTAATAACCGATCATTTCAGCAAATGGGCTGAAATTATACCTCTTAAAAGGCCTCGTCTCGTATAATAGCGGATATTTTTTTTATAACTTTATATCGCGTTATGGAGCTCCAATAAAATTAATAAGTGATAATGGTCCCCAATTTATATCCGAGATTTTGAGCACTTAAGTGAAAGATTAGGCATAAGGCATGTGAAGACTGTTGCATATCGACCACAAGCAAATCGGACTGAAAGAGGTAATCGAGATATAGTGCAAATGATTGCAAATTATGTTAATGATCAACACGATACTTGGGATCAATTCTTACGTGAGTTTGCTTACGCTATTCGTACGGCGGTGAATGAAACAACGGGAAAAACACTGGCTGAATTATTTTTAGGTCGAAAATTGATTACACCATTTCAAAAACTAGTTATGATATCGGAAAGTTCAAAATTCAAAATTCAAGATATACAGAAAAGCTTCAAAAGCTAGACTAAGTACGAAAATTAAACAGGAAAGGTGGGAAAAATATTATAATAGACGTAGAAAAGACATAAAAATAAAGGTAAATGATTGGGTCTTATTGGAAACACACCCTGTAAGTTCAGCAGCTAACAAAGTATGTGCTAAATTTAAACAAAAATTTGAGGGACCTTATAGAGTCTTAGAAATTAAGAATAATAATAATATTGTAATATGGAAATCAGGAAAAAGATTAACAGTTAACGTAGATCAAATAAGAATATATCATCATAGGAAATGTGACGAGGTCGAATTAGAAACAGGTATCCCAAATAGTATAAGATCAAGTCAGGAAACTAGTACTTCGGAAAAAGTACATCAAGGATTAAATGAGTCACAATATGGGAAAGAAAAATCTGCGGTGAAACGTAGGTTAGAGGCAAAAGGGATTGGTAACCAATCAAATCAATATAAAAATACAGAGAGGACCCATAAAAACAAATCACTGGTCAGATCACTACCTAGTTCATTAGGGAATGAAAATAAAAACAAAAGGTTTAGATATAATAGAGGTATTAAAAGATCAGGTGTGTCGGGGGCAAGTGGACCACAAAGAAAGTGGCAAAGAAAGGGCAACAACAATAATAATAATAAAAGACAAATGTCATCCAGTACTATTTCTAGAAGCAGGAAAAAGAACAAAAGAGAGTGCACTGAAGTTACAGATGAAGCAAGATACAGTCTAAGGCCACGACGGAGAACAGAAGAACCCCGACCAGCCAAGAACACAGTTGGGAAGTCAAGGAAAGGACGACAAGGAGATTACAAGCCTTACAACAAGAAATTCCAGTACAACCGAGGAAAGAAGAGTGATGACACCTCATCGTTGGATGTGAATGTGGGAGGAAACATATAAAAATCAGGTTGTATTGTTTCATTTTTTTATGATCTTCCAACAAGTGGTCGGAAGAATTATTGCAAAGAAGGAAGTCTCGGGCGATGCTTAAAAGTTATAAGCCAAGTCAAACACTACAATGAGTGTTTATTTAATTTTGGAACTTTTTGACTTGTTAAAAATTTTTCTGAAGAAAACATTTGTAATCACACATTTGTTTGCTTCGATGTATGACTTCGTGAGATGCGAAAATTCCTTTGGTTATTTGTTATAATAGTTTATTGAAAAATGTTTGTAATTGTATAATATGTGTATATATATATATGTTGTTGTATT
The DNA here is from genome assembly GCA_019973955.1 of Trichonephila inaurata madagascariensis. Taxonomy (NCBI): domain Eukaryota; kingdom Metazoa; phylum Arthropoda; class Arachnida; order Araneae; family Nephilidae; genus Trichonephila; species Trichonephila inaurata. Next base: position 15,613 of record BMAV01011370.1, on the reverse strand, counting down.
GTTATGTATTAGGAGGCATCTGGTTCAGGGAAACGCGGCGTAGTCAAGGCACTAACAATAATAATAACGGCGCTGCGCGGCTCATTGGGAGTTTTTTGTTGAAACCAGATGTGGGGATGGAAATGAAAATTTATTGTGATATATAAATAATATATAATTGTGAAATTGATTAATATTATGGAAATAGAGACTCAAACAGTTTTCATTTCAGGGAGACTGACCCTGAAAATCTTGAAAAGTATACGATTTATATCTTCAACAAGAAGGGGAGCGAAAGTTCCAGCTCCATATGCAGTGTTAGATTGGGTCTGCGCACCCAGAATATTTGTTTTTAGAAATTTAAGTGTATAAATATTTTAAGTAATTGAAATGTAAAAGTGAGAGTGGGCATAAATTAAACAGTAATTATTAATGTTGGCCTAGTTATTGGAGTAAAATTTATTGTCACGAGTTTAAATTTAAATTGAATATTAAAATTTAATTCTAAGATGAGTAATGAAAATTAAAGTCAAGATAAATATTGGAAATTATAAAAGTTAAAATTTAAGATTAAAATTGCAATGAAAATTAAAGTCAAGATAAATATTGGAAATTATAAAAGTTAAAATGAGGATTTAAGATTAAAATTTAAATAAAACTCAGAAAGCGAAGAAATTTAGAAATAGAGATTTAGACACGTAATTTATTAAGGGCATTGAGAACCCTTAAGTAAATCACGTTTTTCTTCTTGGAGGGGGTTGTGACGTCTATCGCGTCTTTCTGCTAACATAACTCCTATGTTCTTTGACGGCCACGATTAATGGCAAAACTTTTCCAACCCAATACCAAGAAGATAAACGAACATAATATGTAAATGAGATATACTATAAAAGGATAGAAGCTTTGATGATAAGATATAGCGTGGCAAGCTTAGATATAGCGCGGCAAGCTTAGAGATAGTAGTGTGGAATTATTCTGATCGATAGCGTGACAAAGCTTAGTGTGAAATCTTACAGATCAAGAGTTAGCAGTCCGATAGTTTTGGAAAGAATAGAAGCCTAAGATAAAGAAGTTGGAATCATCTTTATAAAGTTTATAGATATCATTATCTAGGTAAAGGAAGGAGAACTGAAAAAGGTAATATTAGATATAAGTAATTAGATGAATAGGATTATTAATGATAATTGAGATAAAGGATCTAGTTGCGTGATCTGACTTGAATACGTGGTTTAATTTGGGCTTTGACTCTCACTTTAATTAAAATTGTCAAATTAGAATTTAAGTAATATAAGTTATTCTTAATAAAAGTTGTATTAAGAATTATTATGTCTCATCATTTTGATAATCCCACACCTCTAGCTTACGCGGAACCGGCACGACATGGTCATCACAGGATGGCTATGTCGCAATATGTCTTAGCCATGAGATGTATAGGCCAAGGTTTATCGGCGTTAAGTACATTTTGTACTATTATGTCATTGCCAAAACCTGTATCTCAAAAGGCATATGACAGTATCAATATAAAAATTGCAGATGTGTGTGAGACTTTGGCAAATGCGTCGATGAATGATGCTGCTTTGAAAGAAAAAATTCTCGATGGAACACGTAACTGCATTGCTGTCAGTGGGGATGGCACATGGAAAACTCGTGGACATACATCACTTGTTGGTGTGTGCACGTTAATTGGAGCAGAGTGTGGAAAGGTGCTCGATATCGAGGTTATGTCATCCTTCTGTAAGGTGTGCGACTCATTTAAAGGTCCAAAGTTTGGACCCAAATACAGTGTTTTTTTAGCGAAACACCAGCCCTTCTGCAAAAAAAATCATAATGGGTCTGCTGGACAAATGGAAGTGAGTGGGATGAATGAAATTTTTTTCCGTTCTGAACGTAAGCATGGGCTCATATATAAACAGTATATAGGAGATGGAGATACAAAGACATATATGTCTCTTGTGGAGAAAAAGCCTTATGGTGACAATATCAAAATTGAAAAAATAGAGTGTGTTGGCCACGTTCAAAAGCGAATGGGTAGTCGCTTGAGAAAGTTAAAATCATCTCTTGGCAAGAAAAAATTGTCCGATGGTAAAACAATTGGTGGGAAAGGCCGCCTCACAGATGTTGTCATTAATAGGTTAACAGCTTTTTATGGGAATGCAATTCGTGGTAATACCAAAAATGTACACGAAATGAGGCAGGCTATCTGGGCTGTATGGGCTCATACAGCTAGTACTGACGAGCAACCCAAACACTGGTTTTGCCCTAAAGGCAGCAATAGTTGGTGTAAATATAATGTTTGTGTCCAAAACAATAAAGTGCCGGGTTTTAAACACAAAAATAATTTGCCTGAAGCAGTTTCTGAAGCAATAAAACCCATTTTCAAAGATCTGTCGCATTTAAAACTGTTACGAAGGTGTCTTGGAGGTAAAACTCAAAACCCCAATGAATCTTTGAATTCATTAATCTGGAAATACAGCCCAAAAACTATTGGATCCAGCATTACCATTACAAGAATAGCTGCGTTTTTAGCTGTATGTGACTACAATGATGGGCATAAGAGCCAAATTGATATAATTAATGCAATGGGTTTGAAATATAACAAAAATAATGTTATTACTGCTAAAGATTCTGATAAAAAACGCTTATCGACAGCATTTAAGCGCGTAACGGCAGCCTCCTTGGAATCACGAAAAAACAAAAGGCTGAAACTGGCCAAAGAAAATATGAAATTTAAGTTGTCTGAGGGGTGTGCATATGATCCAGGAGCATACTAGTATAAATAAGGTAACCCATATTATTTTTGTCATGTTTTTAATTCACGACTTATTTTTCATAAAATTAAGCTTTCCCATTTAAAACCTACCTGTTTTATTTATTTGAAATTACATGTAAATTTTTCAAATACATTTTTATATGATTTATATTTATTTTTTCAAATAAATTACTGACTTAATAGGGTTTTTGCCATATTTCAACTTTTCATTCATTTTTCGCAGAACTAGAGTAAGTTTAAATTAAGCTTGCACACCTAATTTCTTAAAATATACTTATTCTATTTATTTTAAATTTCATTTACATCTTTAAAGTACATTTCTATATAATTTATAAACATTTTTTAAGCAAATTACTGACATTATTGTCTTTTGCCACTGTTTATCTTTTAAGTAATTTTTGCAGAACTTAAAATTAAACTTCGACACCTTATTTCTTAGAGAATACTCTTCCTATTTATGTAGAATTCTATATACAACTTAAGAGTATGTATCTATGTGAGGTTTTTGGAACTTTCTAAAGAAATTACTTAGCTAAGTGTTTTTTGATCACTATTTAACTTTTAACTTATTTTTCATGCAACTTACAAATTGAGTTTCCATGGCCAATTTCTGTAAAATTCCCTTTCCCTTTTATTAGAAATTTTATGGACAGCTTAAAAATAAGTTGTTCTATGAATTTGTATACTACTATTTTAAAAAAATTATTAATGATTATATTTTTTTGCCTTTTGCAACTTTAAACTCATTTTTCTCAAAATATAAAAATTAAGCTTGCGTGTATAAATTTAAAGAAACTACTTGTCCTATTCTTATAAAATTTCTGATACAATCTCAAATTAAGCTGTTCTACAATTTATATGCAAAATTTTAAAAATATAACTGAAAAAAAAATTTTATGTTTACTAAAATAAAATTTTTCCAAAATTTTTTAAAAATATTATTTTTAAATTTTAAAAATATTAATTACTTAAAAAATAAAAAAGTTTTTATAACTTCGGTGAAGCTACAACAACATTACAACATTTACCACAACGTATCACACAACCCCTTTTTTTTATTCACGGAACTCTAATCCCTTAAATAAATTACAAAATTTAAGTTTTTTTATCGTGTGGTCATAAGCACAAACTTTTTTTTTTAATTTTCTTATCGCTTTTAATTACTACTAAAAAAAACTGCTTTGAAATGTTAATGAAAAACCAGCTTGAACCTGTTTTATTCTTTAAAAATTTTAATTTTTAAAATTTTGTAAATTTAAAAAGCCTTTAACCCCTTTGAGGGTGGTAACCTGAGCTTTTTCTTTACTTAATTCGCGCATATTACGGGGTAAGCAGTAGTCGAAGTGGCACCCTGTTTTCCCCCTTTTTCCCGAAAATGTCACCCTACTCCCGCGATCCGTAGATAGCTCGCCTCTGCTTTTAAAGGTTTTTTAAAAGTTTTTTAGTACACAAATAACGTTTTTACGTACTTTAAAAAAATTTAAAAAAAATTTAAAATGAAAAAAAGTAATTATTAAATAGTAAATTATATAAATGTTTATTATTAAATGAAAATTAAAAATGTAATAAATATATAAATAATAATAGTTAATTATAAATATAAAGAAATATCAAATTAAAAGGACTAAATAAAACAGCTAATGAAAAAACTTTATAAAGAATTTAAATACGAAATTTACCAAAAATTTTTTTGTGTGTGATATATTTTTAAAACTAAATTGCACATAATGGGGTATTACAGTCTTTGCAAAAGTACGTGTTTCACGGCAAATTTTTTTTCCATTGGCATCATTTTTGCTGAAACATACCACACAGCTCTAGTAGGTTCTTTTTTTTTTTCTGTAGCTGGAATATAATCAAAAAAAGTGGCGTGCGTAATCTTAAAGTTTTCAAAACTGTTTCAGCGGTTTAAATTTCAAATGTGGGTGATTAATTTTTTTTCAACAATTTTTTTCAGCTAGTTCAATTCTGAATTCCAAATTTATTCTTTTTTCCCCTTTTTTTTTTTCCAAGCTGAAAAGCTTTAAAAATTTTTATTTTAATAAAAAACAAATTTTATTGAATTTTTCCCTTTTGACGAGATCGAGTTAGGTCATAGTATGCTTTTTGCTGACCCATGGATCTACACCCCCCATCGTATTATTATAACCAAAAACAATCTTATTTTTCTATCTCCACTTTTTTAAATTTATTTGGGACTTTTACTATTTCAGATTATGAATTGAGCTTATAAAAAAGAAAAATTTTTATTTTCTATCCCTGGGCATCATCTTACCTCTTTGATAAGGAAGTAAGTTCCCCTTTTTAAGCTTCCCTGTTTTCAGTTCCCTTTGTTAGGTCTTTTTCTGTTAGGTTTTAATGTTTAAAAAAACAGTTTTAGATTTCAATAAATTTCCCCTAACTCAGGAGGTTTAGTAATTATCCATAGTAAGACATATCCTTTTTTTTAATAGCGGTTAGACAATGTCAAAACCTGAGTGAAAACGAACTTCTTTATTTTCTTCGATACATCTGTGCCTTTACCGACATAAATTATAATAGGCCCCAACCATATGAAATCACATAAAAAAACTTTTGATACCAAATCTGGCCCCTTTTGATAAGTATTGGGTCCCAAAAAAGCCCCTTTTTACAGCAATAGACTTTACCAATACAATTCTTTTGGGTGTATCCTCGGAAAATTTTTTTTGTAAATAATTTAAAACGTCCATATCTTTTAGTTTTGGCTGAGGATGAGAAGAATCAGTGTTTTCATTCCTATCAAAAAAGAATAAATTGCATAATAAAAAGGGCAAACCTCAATCATGAGGTTAGAAAAAATAGGAGTTTCAATTTAAATTTCTTTTTCAAAAAATTTTTTTACAGTTGGTTTCGTAATTATTCCCTTTTAAAATTAAGTTGCAAAAAAAAATCTCAATTATTCCATTTGTTTCACTCCCGATGGGGTTCGGGAATGTTCTTTGCTCTAAATTTATTTAAATTTTCCCAGCAAAAATGTTGGTTTCAGTAACAATATGATTTAAACTCATCAGTAAAACAAACCAAGTACTTAGTGGATCAGAAATATTTGTCACGCAAGCTTTATGCCCACGTCCCCATAAAACTAAATCGGCTGGGGGGGGAGAACTTGAATCAAATTTTACAACACTGTCGAACACTGAAAAGTCTTTTCATCCTGGAATCTCTTCTGACTTGATATGCTGTGAACAAAGTCTTCATCAGACTCAAAACTTGATAAGCTTTCAGTATCGAAATCAAAATCGTCATCAAAATAATCTAATTTTCGCTTTTGAGCCATTTTACTTTACAAACACTCTAAAAACGCGCCAAAATACGCATAAAAATAAGATAAAAAGTAAATTTCCCCTTTCATTATGAAAAGAAATTCATGGAACCCGTACTGCCATCTGTAGACAGTAAAACTAACTAAATTTCGCGAGTAGGATTCGTTTGTAACATAATGCAGAAAAATGAATCTGGACGAGTCCAGCTCGTCAGCGCGCTTTAGGGAAAAGTTTCACAACGCGAGTAGTACTCGTTTCTACCCATTTTGGTCGAAATCTTGCGGACGAGCTGAACTCGTTTGTGCGCATTCAGAAGCACGACTCAAATGCGAGGTGACCTCGTTCATAACCATCAAAGGGTTATAAAACCTTCCTAATGGTATAAATGGAAAGAAATGGTGTCAAATTCAATGAAACTGCTACTTAAAGTCCCAAAAGTGACCTATGAATCAAAACATTCATTTAAAAAAACAGAACGAAATAGAAATGGATTGTTTGTACGAAAAAATGTGTCAATGTGCACAATCTTTCTCTCTCACTCTGTGAAATAAACAAACGGTCTAAAATTAAATTAATACTACCAAGCACCCTTCCCGAATATCTGGATATTTTGGAGTACAAAAAAATTTCATGGTTCACTGAAGTTTTCCAAAACGAGTAAAAACAAAAGTAGATATACCTACCACTTTTTTAAACCCAACGAATATTTGTAGTATATATACTTCCTTGCGTACGAAGCGTATTGTCGGTTGATGGTTAGTTAGATCCAGCCATGATATCTGACAAACAGAATACTAGATTCTCGCATAGACATTCATCAATTAAACTACCCAGACCAGGAAATAGCTGGCCGTCAGCCGACTTTTTGCATTCATAATTTGCTTGTATTGATTTTATTTCACGAAGAGGAGTGATATGAAAATTATTTTCCACTTAATCCTTATTTATTCGAAACGATATTTATTTTTTATTTCTATTTCCATCACGAATACTACTAAAGCACAAACAGATTCAATTCACCGTGCCTTTTTCTTCGAAAATTGTACACTTCTAAGATCCATGTAAACTTGAAAATTCTTTAAAAAACCTAATTAATGGTGTTAGAAAAAGCAACACCCAAACTCATTGGAACAGCTACTAGGTGTCTCAAAAGTAACAGACCATTTGAAAAATCAATTAAAAAAAGGCGATATTTTGTAGGGAATGCCTCATTTCATTGCTAACCAGTAAATTTCTTTCTCGCCTAGTTTCGAAAAAGCTCACCTAGATCCGCATTGTCAGAGCTCAGTGCCTCACTCTGGGGAGGAAACGGGGTGTCAAATTGAATTGCGGCGATTTTATCTCCTATATGGTTCCGCACTAAAAAGTAATACCAGTTTCAAGGGAATATGTACTAGGTCTACACAAAAGTAAAAATACCAATCTGCAGCCCCATTAGATAAAGTTAGAATGATTGGCAACAGATAGTACTTCTAACTGGATAAATACAAATAATTTAAATTGGGTTCTGCCCTTGGTTTTAAAATTGGTTTGTTTGAGGAAAATCGCGGAAAGAAAAATTCGTTAAAAAATTCCTCTGCATATCTGTTTTTGTTTTTTTACTTTTTGTGAATATAATTTGCTTTAAAAATAAATTTAACGAGAGCGCTGAAGTTTTTTTATTTTTATAACACTATTAAAAAGAATTTTATCTCTGCTTTTTCAAAGCGATCACAAGGACTCTTAAAATCAATAACAGTGTTACGTTTTACACAGATAAATGTATAACTATGTAAATAGTTTAAAGTTTTGTTACTTTTTATTGTCTTATGATATGTTTCTATTTTCAATATATTATGAGTCACTTTCTACTTTATAAGCTTTCATTGAACTTGCAAAGTACTTTGTTCTTGTGGAATCTTGAAACTCAATTTTGAAGATGATGTCTTAAGCCAATTGAGCTGTAATTTGTATACACGTTTCGTATGGATGACACAATGCATGTTCTGAAATATATATTCCGATATCGCAATTAGTTAAAAGATATTAATTAAAAACCTTAAGATGGTTTTATTCCTGTTAGCTTTTTATTCTACAGTGCAGCTTATTGGATTGAGATTAAACAAGTTCCAATTTTTCGACCATTTTTATAAGCCTTCTTATTCTTTCTATCAAACTATTTGTTATGTTCCATCAATGGATTCGTAGAGTCCCAACAATATACGTATGTATTTTAAAATTCAATTCAATACGACTTTCAGAAGTTTATTACTCTTACAGCACATGTTTTTAAGTTATACATGGTATGTTTATGCGAATATTTAGCTAGAGATTACTAATAATTAACACACATAAATATGTTTATTCTTAACAATAACAAGGTAAATGGGACCGAAACAATTAACATTGTGGCTGAAGTCTTACGTATTATTCTTTCTCGGTCGGGTAGGTCTATCTCGCTCTCGCTCTGTATCTGAAAGATTGCCCCTTGCCTTCTTCCGAAACCAGAAGGTATGCGTGTCCGAGGTATGCAGTAGCACCCTCTTCACACATATTTAATGGTAAAAAAAGGCATTTCAAATTGAGTCGGTTTCAATTGCTTGCACGCTAAATGAGCCTCTCTATGGGGGTTAAATTGCATACGTGTGCCTCTTCATATAAATTGTGCTGGCTTTCTTGGCAAAAGAAGGTTTGTAAGCTGATTCACATCTACATTTAAAATAGAAATATCGTGTCATATATATCGCTTAGAGTTTTAAGAAATTTTAAGAAAATCCTTTAAGTTTCAATTAACTTCAGTTAGACTAAATGTGCATAGTATATGTGCATAGTCTACTTTTTAAGCGAATCAAAATAGCAATGAACAAATAGTTCTATTTAGCACAATACTTAAATATACTTTGTATCTAAAAAGAAAATTAAAACAATTAAAAATAAAAAAATAATAAAATTAAGTATAAAGGTATTAACTAATGTTACATTAAATAATTTAAATAGAAGAAAACAAAATATAATTAAGAAGACCTACATTGCAGCAGCAGATACATTACAAAACTGCCATTCAATGACAAAAGAGCTAGTTTAAGCTAGAGATTATGTGATATAAATCTTCTGATTAAATCCCTTTTTAAAGATTTTGACCTAGATTCCTCTCTTCCCAATCAATTACCTGTCTTTATATCCATTTCCTTAAATTTATTTATGGATAAAATCAAATATTGTTAATTACAACCAAAATTCACAATGCCGGATTTCATCTCCTGAGAAAATTCCTTATGATTTTAAGTAGAAAATTTAAACCAGATTTTTCAAAAGACATCTCAAAACCTTTAGTTGATTTCCTAAAATCAAAATTCAACTTAACTATGTCAAATGATCCAAATGAAAGCACGAGGAAGTACAAAACAACGCCTGAAGGTGTTTTTTTAATAGATATTTGAACAAAATTTTTGAATCTAAAGTATTTATAATCTATTTCAGTTACCATAAACCTATCGTTTCTTTTTTAGAATACAATTAATTCGAATATACGACGTATATTTCGAACAAAATATTACTTTATGATTACAGACGTGTAAATAAATAATTTTATAGAACAAAAGTAATATCCCTTTTGTGTTTCTCCTTCACCAGGAGGCGCACTGTTCTCCCCTCCGAAAAGAATGTGTTCTTTATGTGTATAAGAAAAATGAGACTTCTCGGCACCGGCGCGATAAGTCGGTGGCCATTTTGAAATATTACCTGCGTGGGTCTTCGATTTTAAAATTTTCATATTCATAGTAAATAAACGTGCTGTTTTTGAAAATACATCTGTCGGTGAAGCTACAACAACATTGCAACATTTACCACAACGTATCACACAATCCCCTTTTTTTTATTCGCCGAACTAATCCCTTAAATAAAATTAAAAAATTTCAAGTTATAATTTCTATCGTGTGGTCATAAGCACAAACATTTTTTAATTTTCTTATCGCTTCTTAATTACTACTAAAGCAAAACTGCTTTGAAATGTTAATGAAAGAACCAGCTTGACCACCTGTTTTATTCTCTTAAAATTTTACATTTGTAATAATTTTGTAAACTTCAAAAGTCCTTAATAGATATTTGAACAAAATTTTGAATCTAAAGTATTTATAATCTATTTCAGTTACCATAAACCTATCGTTTCTTTTTTAGAATACAATTAATTCGAATATACGACTGTATATTTCGAACAAAAATATTACTTTATGATTACAGACGTGTAAATAAATAATTTTATAGAACAAAAGTAATATCCCTGTAGTGTTTCCTCCCTTCACCAGGAGGCGCACTGTTCTCCCCTCCGAAAAGAATGTGTTCTTTATGTGTATAAGAAAAATGAGACTTCTCGGCACCGGCGCGATAAGTCGGTGGCCATTTTGAAATATTACCTGCGTGGGTGTTTCGATTTTAAATTTTTCATATTTATAGTAAATAAACGTGCTGTTTTTAAAAAATACATCTGTCGGTGAAGCTACAACAACATTACAACATTTACCACAACGTATCACACAATCCCCTTTTTTTTATTCACCGAACTAATCCCTTAAATAAAATTACAAAATTTGAAGTTATAACTTCTATCGGGTAGTCATAAACACATACATTTTTTTAAAATTTTCTAATCGCTTCTTAATTACTACTAAAGCAAAACTGCTTTGAAATGTTAATGAAAGAACCAGCTTGACCACCTGTTTTATTCTCTTTAAATTTTACATTTGTAATAATTTTGTAAACTTCAAAAGTCCTTAAAAATTCTCGAGTTGTAATAATTTTTTTACTGATAAAATTTAATTTGGAGAAATACTTAAAATTATACAACAAAAGATTAACTCTGTAATGTGTTTATTATAATGCTAAGGACTAATTATTGTAGAAGTATCTTATCCATAAATATAATTTGTTTAATTCAAAACTAATGAATAATCTTTACATTGATATGATGTACCATTTGGTGAAGTTTCTAAGGTTAAATTTTCAATATGCACAGTGATTTAACTAGAATCATACAGTGACAAAGCCTAAAACATAGTTAAAATCCCAATTTGAGGATAATAATAAAAGCAAGTCTCTATTTCTAGGCAATTAAATGTAACTAAAGTCTTTTGGGAAAATGAGAATACAAGTTTCAACAAAATTTGATTATATCTACGAGAAGCTTGATTCGTCATATCCTAGTAATAAGTTTCTGTATCACCAACTAACCACATTAAAATTGTCGTGATCATTGATGTTCCATTGGGGGTACTGTGGTAGTTTGGAGTGAGTTGTACTAGAATAGGTGTCGTCGTTGTCATTTGACTGAGGTTCAAATTTCCGAGGTCTGTTACCAATAGACCTTTTATGGCATTGCAGTGGTACTGTAATCATTCCCGATTTATCCGATGGGAGCTTTGGGCGGGCCCCCGGGGCCCAGAAGAACATAACCAAATTTTCTGGTTGTAAATTTTGATCTGTCAGTGCCAAGCAGGCCTGTAGATCTGCGTCAAGTTCCCGAATTGAGCTTAGTTTGGCACTGGCTGCAATATAACTCTTCGTCTGAATCATCGTATCTGCTTCGTCAACTGAATAAATCTATAATTGGAACTCTTTTTCCCATAACGTAAGTATAACTCAATCAATTTTCTTCCAAATCTATATTTTTGCTCTAGGAATCAAATGGGAATACTAGAAGATGTTGTTCACTCCGTTTTATCATCTATTTGGATAAGTTTTGGTTAATGAGCTGGATTTCTAAGAGAAATAGAACCAACAAAAGTGCATAAAGTAGTAGTAAATGGTACAATAGAATAGAGGGAATATCTAATAATGTTTTCTAAAATTTAAAAAAAGAATATTGGAAGAAAAATTTAAATTCTCTGTAGGTTTTAGACATCTACCGTATTGAACAATACATAAATTTTTAGCTTTCAGTAAATGTACTTTAGCAATTTACTCCAAGCATGGAAATTTAAAATAATAATAATAATAGTTTTTATTTATGAACATTTTAGAGGAAACAAGAATACACAAGAAAAAAGATAAAAATAAATAAATAAATAAAAAGCAATGTTCAATCGATTTGAAAATTAAATTACTTTTCATTGTTTTTTAAAAAAATAAGTTAGGGAGTATATTCATTAAATTAATGTTTAGCACCAGAACTCTTGGCGTAATGCTAGACTCATGTTAGACATGGAAAGAATAAAAGAAGAAAAAAGTACTTTCCTAAACAAGACAAACTCATCAGATTCTGAGCTTGACTGGTAATAAACAACTCCAATTTTAGGCAAATATGTTAAAGGCAAAAAAAAATAGTATTATAATACAAGTGAAAATTAAATGATCCTCGAATTAGGTAATTGTCTTAGGTTAAAAGTTTTATTTAAAAAAAAGAAAACATTGCCTCACATAGAAAAAAAAATGATATAAGAACCTCATAGGTAAAATATAATTTCCAATACTTCTTTCGAAAGTATTTTAAAGAATTGAGATAAAGAATGCAATTTATTTGAGGATTGCATAGTTATGTGCGGATGGCTTAGAGGTAGCATGCCTGCCTGTAAATCCTAAGATTGCAAGTTCGATCACGGTTGGAATCAATAGATTTTCTGGATGGGAAAATCATAGGTATGAGTGCCATTATAGATTTTGGGGCATAAAACAAAATTTCTTTCAGTATCAATATAGCTCTGGTATTATCTGCAATATTTGGCATCCGACGAAAGCCGAATTGAATGAATTCTAGACTCAAAAATTTGGTAGTTAGAGCCGTGCCTCTAGATGGTGCCACTAATGAAATTTCTCACACTTGGCGATTTGACGTATTTGTAAAAGCTAAATTGCAAAAATACAGCCCATTTAGAAGCAAACATAGATTAAGCCAGTGTTTCTCAAACTTTCAATACTGGCGCCCCCTTTTCAAAAAACAAATTTTACTCCCCTTATTTTAAATAAATTACTGAATGCAATAATGCACTTTGACGCTAAAGCTACAATACACCAATCTTAATTATAAAACCGTACAAATTAATAACATAAGTATTAAATTTTGAAATGTTATTTTTTAAGCAAAAAAAAAATTAAAAAGTAATAGGATAATTATTATGTTATTTTTTTTTTCCCTGTGTGTTTTTTAAAATTTGGGAACATATTGCAAAAATGCGGTGGCTGCTTAGAAGAAAAAAAATATAGATATCAGCTAAATATAGAAAAGAACCAGAGGGTCAATTTCTAAAACACTTTGCTCTGCAAGACAAGCCCCCATGGAAGTCGCTAATACTTATTAAACTTGTTTTTAATTCAGTATTAATAAGAAAAGTATTAAATTTTTTATATATGTTACCTTAAGTAATATATATTTTAAGTAAATTACTTTTAAGTAATAGGTTAATTATTTTATTTTTTCTCTTAATTTTAAATTGAAACAGATTGAGAAATAATATTTAATTAAAGATTTTTTTCCCCTTCCAATATCCATTTCTAAAAGTACAAATGTCATTAAAAATAGCCTAATCTATGTTGCTCTTTATCATATCCAATACATCTGGCATTCTCGCGAACGTTCACGTGAGTTAGGGAAAAGACGTTGCACAAAACATGTAAAAATGCTGTACTTTGTACAATTCTAGTCAAGTCTTGGCCGAATCGAGATTAGCTACCGAATCTCTCTTTGAATGTACATTTCATAATTCACGCGTTAATTATAATTCATGGTATTAAGTATTTCGGGCAGTGGATTAAAATAAAATCATAGAGATATTTTTAAATCACAGCGAGCATTCGACGGTAATAAAGCATCAACAAGTACACAGACGAGGGCAAATTGATAGCAAGTTACGAATGGGTTAGGGATCCATTTCAAAATACTTCAGAAGGGCTCTCAACTGCCGAAAAGAGATCTTCATAGATTTCACATCCAGTGACGAAATTAAAGGGCAATTTTGTAATAAATCACTCTTTGAATTCGGGATAGAGGTGGATGCTGAATTTTCTGCACTGAAACAAAAGCATTTCGTATACTATTACCTTTTTTAACAGCATACCTTTTGTGAATCCGGATTTTCTGCGATGGCTACTTTGAAGACAAAATATAGATCTGAGCTAAATATCAAAAAAAAACCCTTTTGAGTGTCAATTTCTAATTTTAGCCTTCCTTTGAAAACTTTCTCTGCAAGACAAGCCCATGGAAGTCACTGATAATTATTAAACTTGTTCTTAAACTGGCTGTGAAGTCCCCCACTCTTAACACGAGTTTATTTTTTAAAAAATGATAATATATTATTCTTGATATAATAGCTTAAATTTTTAAGGAGAGTAAAACCAAATGCATGACAATGTATACAAAATGTAAAATGATTTATTGAAATGAATACTCATATTATAAACGGTTTTGAATGAACTGTAATTTTAAGCCTCGCAGAATTAGCATTTAGAATAAATGTTATAAAAAAAAAGAATATAAAATTTAATGAATAAAATTGTGTTATTTTTTAATATTTAAAGCGAGAAAGCCCGGATCAGGTATGCACTCGATACTAACGTTAATGGTCGGGGGGAGTGATGAAACCCAATCCTTTTGTCTTATAATTATTTTAATATATAAGATAATAATCACAATTTCAGTGAATAATTTAACTAAGAGAAAATATACTTACCTATTTCAAGGATTTTTCTATTTGTCTTTCATAATTTGAGAAAATATCCAATAAAACTGAACTAAATTGTTCCAAATGTCGTGACCTTTAAAAAAGGACACAAATCACAGACACTTTTGCTAACATTACAGGAAAGTTATTTGCAAGCAAAACTATCACAATTTGTTCACGTTTTTTTAATTTTAATATCCTTTGATGATCGACAAGTATCCTGTTGAACGTTTTCTTGCTTGTGTCTTTTTGACAGGGTGAAGTGCATTTTGCGGTACACTTATGGCTTCATATTTTCGTGATAAAGTTCTTAATGTAGCTATTGAAAATTTTCCCTTTCGTTTCATGTTTATTGCTTTTTCAAATTTACTTTCGCTAACATGATTAATATGCATTATTTCAGCAAGTGTTTCCTTTTTGATCAGCTTCATTCTGTTTCAGAGAGATCACAGATGCCAAATTCTTTTTTTTATTCTGCTCATTTTACATTTATAAACCATAATCAGTCTTTCAACATCACAATTAAAACCACTAAGTTATTCATAGGGGAAAATGCAGCATGTTCAAGAAAATATTTTGAAAAATAGTGGTCGTGCCGGGAACTCGGTCTAAACAAGTACCTTAAGATTCTAAATAAACGTTTTCCACTCCCAAAAAAGGGAGATATGTTATCAATTCATTTTCGCCCCATTAAGACTGTCATATTAGAGGATTTCTCTCAAGGTCATTGGTAAAAAATAAAAAACTTTTCCCAGAATAAACGATTTTTGTATTATATGTTTCAGTATACCCGTAAAAATAAATCTTGGCCAATTAATCCTTCAAAGTACTCAATATGCTTATCCATGTATCAAAAACTCTTTCACATTGTGAAAAAAAACGAACACAACAGAATTATATAATTTACAACTTCACCAAAAGAAAGGATGCAAAGAAGTTAAACCAAAAAAAAG
>BMAV01011368.1:0-12818 GCA_019973955.1 Trichonephila inaurata madagascariensis | reverse complement strand
AGCTTGGAAATTAATAATTATATTCCCTGTAGAACCATGAAATTCAGGTTCAGGCACATCAAAACTGCTCAATTTTGCCTCACTTGCAGACGTATTATTACTGTTTTGTGCTAACTTGGTAAACCTATTACCATAAAACTTTCTCTTTCTGGACACTTTCGATCTGGCTTTTGGCATTTTTAAATAAATCACAGTCAAATAAAACGTTAAAATTAAATGAAAATGAATGAATAAACTGTAAAAATATCAAAAGTAAGTAATAATTAAGAAGAACGCTTTAGAATGAACAATGTAAACAAACTATAAACGATAATATTATTGCCACTCAGTAAAACAAGCTTGAATTAAAAAAAAACAGTTGCCAGATTAAAAAAGTATTAATAAATAAATAAAGGATACGTTGATCTATATTTACAATAAATATTAAATATTAATATTGATTAAAAGTTACGAAAAAGACGTTCAAACTATTTGTTTACATTTTTATGTCTCTTTAAACACCCATTTCCGGTTTTGAAAATTCCATTTCCGGTTTACTAAATAAGCTATAACTTAGCTTCTAAATATCGTAGGAACTAAAATAAAGTATTTTTGGAATCTTAAGCGTATGGGCTATAATATTAAAACATAAAAAAAATTTCGAAAATTTTCTACAAACCGAAGATTTTTGGGTAGTCACATACCTTAATTTAGTAGAAGTGAAAAAAACACTCGAAATGGCACGCCATCTAATGCTTCATTTTACTTATAATTTCATCCAATTTTTTTCCCAGAAAAAATCTAAAATCCCTGACAGCTTGGGCTTAGAAACTGTGCTTAAATTTGTACCTTCATTGCAATTTCCCTTCAACAATTTTGTATCATGTTTCGTTTTTAAATGTGTACTTCCTCCATTCACTCTCTCCTTTTTCACGTTGTGCCACCATATTCTTTTTATCATTTAAATAATGAAACAAAACCGAAGTATTATCAACTGATTTTTTATGTTCTTTAAAGTTATTCTTATTCATTATTATGGGTTATTATTTATGAGTATATATATAATGCAGTGCTTCTCAAACTTTCAATACTCGCGACCCAATATTCAATCATCATTTTCATCGCGCCCCCCTCCATACAATAACATTGTATTGAATTCAATAATACTATACTTTTACACTAAAGCTACAGTACGAATTTAAACTCCTATGTGCCAACGACGTATATAAGCGTCTCGCTCAGCCAAAGCATTAATCTTCTGGACGTATATATACGTCTTTCCGAAGTACTATCTTTTCTGTGCACTGCTATCCATAAAATTATTCCTAAGGTTTTGGAATACAATAAAAGAACCTAGACAGTCTTTGCAAAGGATTTACTTATTTCAGAGGATTTTGATTATTTATTCCTTTTCTCCTCCCCACCCCTCATTAAAACATCAAAACACGCGCGTCTACGTAGAAAACCGTGGCATTGGGGACCAAACCACGTAACTTTTAATCGACAGTTAAAGAATTAATTATAAACCATACAAATCATCAAGATAGGTGTTAATACAAGCCCATGAGTCACTGGTAATTATCGAACTTGTTCTTAACTTAGTACTGTTATATTAATACTAAAATACATTGTACAGTACAGGTCCTTTTATAAGTGTATTATATCAGTGTAAATATGTATTTTATATTTTATATGTCAGAAAGTATTTTGTCTGCTTACTTTCAGTAAATTAATAATGTTTTGAATAATCTTTAGTTTTCAGCTTTTCAATATGCTTGCGCGCCCCACAGTTTGAGAAACGCTGATTTAATGAATCTGAAAAATATTTAGAACCCTAAAATATGATATACAAATACAATGTGAGTAATAAAACCAATTTAAGAAAATATCGAAATATTACGCATTTTCTTCACAACTGCAACCTTGGTTTCTCAGTTGCGAATATCAGACTACGAATCCTGCGCGAGTGCAGTATCGCACCGAGCTGTAACAGGATAGTTTTGGCCTTGGAGGATTCACATATTTTATAACTTCTCTTGATTGTACGATGTAACTTTGTATGCACAGTCTAATTAATTTCGCCCGTTAGGAAGACGGACGAGCTTGGATATGTTATTCCTCTTTCAACGAAAACTTAGTGTAGTGTATTTAATTCTATTTGTCAGAGGAATAAATTTTGACTATATTTTTACGTTCAGTTTTGTAGTTTGTTCCTGTTGTATATGGCAATAAAAAAATAAGATGATAGATTTAGTGAGTTACCTTAGAACTGTAGAACTAGCTATAAGAAAAATAAAAATAAGAACATTGGAATGAGCGGAATAAAGACGTTTAATATTTTCACCTTCTGAAATGGATATAAAATTATTTCATTTATAATATATATTAATCATGGTGCAGTAATTAACTCTATAACATAAAAACTAAAATGTATACCAGTGATTCCCAAAGTGGTCTATATAGACTCCCAGGGATCTGTGACGACCTGAAAGGGGTTCACGTCAGCAAAAGAATAATTTGGGAGTTCATGAGGTGTAAGGGGGGTCTATGATAGTGACTCTCATTAAACTAGATCGTGACTTCAATTTTAAAAGAAAATTTAATCAAGTGGAAACCAAATTTTACCTATTTAACAGATTTATTTACCAAATTTAATGAAGTTAATTTGCATTTACAAAAAAGGGGACAGCATAAATTTTAATAAACAAAAACAATTTCAACGTTTCTTTCCAGAGTTCAACTAAGAAGTATAATACCGGAGATATCGAATTTTCTCAATTGGTCACACTGTCAGGACGTTTTCACCTACGTTCAACATTTAACTGCCTTTTATTCAGATTTTGAAACCAGGTTTTAGAATGCTTTGACTGTAGTAATACCACAATAGGAAATGAATTGATATGGTCACATTACAATAGTAACTGATCATAATAATCACTAACGGAGATCTTAAAGTTTAGAAATGGATCTCTGCAATTTTGGCTTTAAAAAGTCAAACTTTTTATTTGTCCCGAATTATAGAATATCGTGAGGAATTTTTTAATTGCTTTTCCTTGTGTGAAGGAGTTTCAGCGTATTTGCCAATCTCCAAAACAAAAAAAACAAAAAAAAACTGGACACTGCTAACTTGGGAGATTTAAAGTTGAACCTGACAAGATTGATATAAAATGTTCAAAAATTTCTTATTGAAGCACCAAGTTTATTGTGAAATAATTTGTTTCTTGTTTAGATTTTTATTTAAAAGTTTTGTTTATTAATTAACTTTTAATTTAATTAATTAGAATGTGCTTTTTTTTAATTTTAAACACTAGACTTCATTACAGTTATAAATTTAATTCTTTTAAAGTAAGAGTAATAGTACCAGTTGTCAAAAAGACATTTAAGTTGATAAATTTGCAAAAATTCAATATTAATTAAGCAGGGGTCTATGCCAAACCGAAACAAGGGGCAAGGGGTCTTTGAGACATAAAAGTTTGGGAACCTCTGATGTATACTATTTTGCTATGTTGGCGATTCCTGAACATATAGTGGAAACAATTTTTAAAAAAAATTACTAGTAAATACCGAAAAACCGGTATTTAAACGAATGAATACCTGTATTACAAAATTGTACAAAACACCGGTATTGCAATCCCTACCTTCAACTATTATCCACATTAATCCTCTATCCTGACGTTGTATTTTACCATTGTTTGCAAAAGTTTCAAAAATTTTTTTACTCCTACAAAAACACGAAAAAGAATCCCAAATCTCTCTGGGTAATGTTTAAAGGTACCATCTGCTTAGTTTTCTTAATTTGCATAAACCAAATGAGAAAGATCGAACTTGATTGAATAATTACATAAAGCATATTTTTTGTTACGTTTAATTTTCATAAAAAAAAACACTTGAGTAGCTTTCGACAAATTTCTCGAAAATATATTTGTTTCTTAACTTTTGAAAACTAGTGTAACATTACAACACAAATATAATCTCAGAATGGAAAAAAATGTTTCGAAATGTTGTTTTTTTTTCCTCATTAAAAATATAAAGCTTATTTTCATGATTAATGATAGTTTTCCTTTTCAATTATTTATTTATATAAAAAAGTTTTTGGTCCTTCAAACTTCAATTTCATCTTCTTACAATGGCGCCCCACGTTGGGCGCCATTGTAAGAGGCCCGTGCCTCTCTTGCGAGCACCTAGATGTTTGGAGGAAGGGAAGAAACATTCGACATGATTCAAATCTAATCCATTTATTTCAACTCTAAGAAAAGACACAATTTCAACTAAAAATCTTAAGAGAAGGTCTCAATAAAAATCGTGAAAGTGGAACAACGACAGAAACGCGTAAACGATTAGTCGACTAACAAACTGGATCCTTCTTTTAATTCATGATTTAACTTTTTATCTAAGTTAATCTCATCTTAATTCAATCTTAGTGAACAATCATCACTTTAAGGTTCCCTTCTATTAATAATCAAAGCTCTATAATTCAAATATTATACCTTTAATATCAATCTCATCTGTCTAGAGTATATCTCCGCTCCTTCTCCTCCTAAAGCCAGAAAACCTTGCCTATTTATAGTAAGTTAAATTGCATATCACTATTCTCTTCTTACGAAGGGTGGTTGTAATTAACGCGAATTGATAGCCCGCGGAATTTTTTGAAGATTAGTTAGAAGGTCGCGTATAGATCCGTCACACCTTAGTAGGTATATTCACCTTACAACGCGCACACGTATTTTTATGAAGGGACCCTGAAATGTGTATAAGTGCAATCCTTTTATCTTTTGAAATGTTGGCATGGTGTATGAGTAGATAATAATAGCATGAAATGAAATTCAACCCGATATAATTCTAGAGATTTTAAAAAGTGTATCATATCTAACAATCTAGACGGAACGGAAGATAATTATTTATGCATTGATCCGAGTAACAGTGATCGAGTAAAGATAAAACAGAGAATTTGATGATGTGACTCAAAATATAACGTAAGACGAATATAGCGAACTTTTTATGTTATTTAATAATAAAAATACATAAGGCAAGTCATTTCATTTAAATACAGATTTCAGATATAAATGCAGAAATCTGATTTTTTATTCTCATGTTTTCATTATTTTTAAAGATTTTACTTTTATGTCCGGTGCATAACGGCAGCCTATAAATTTCTATATCTTATTTTTCAATTCCTACTATTAGTTCAAACTTTCCCTATATATATACCGTACCATCCATTTTCTATATTCTAAACCCTATTACAATTTTAATTTCTTATATATTCTTCAATATCTGGTTCTTCTACAATCTCAATTTTTTTTCGGTTTTGCTTAATGAATGTTCATCTCTCATTAGTAGAGAATTTAGACTATATATACTAGCTGGTATACCCGTTCTTCGCACGGTTGAATTGAAAAATTAAACAATACAGGTTGAAGGATAAAGAAGTTTTTAATGAGTTAATTTTACGTGAATTGCAAATTGAACAAAATGTTTTTTGCTTATCTCAGCTGAACAAAAAAACATGTTTGTTAAATTTTAAGTCTGTAGATCTAATAGCTGATAAAAAGGGGTTTTTTTATTTATAACACCCCGTAACTCTCTTGTGGGTCGACTTTTGAAAACACCCTCCAAAGCTGATCTCTGCTCAACAAAAGTAACACATTGTTACACATTTTGTGTAATGAACGCTTAAAATAGAATAAGTATTTCATATCTTGATAAGTAATACTTTAATACTACTTCCTGTTGCATTTATTGGAGTTTACTCCTTGAGAATCGATGTTCATATAAAGCCCCCGGTATGAAACTATTATGAAGAGTGAAATTTTAAAAAAGCGTTAACAAAAATGTGTTACGCGCACTTCTGCGCATGCCCTAAACCTTTGTCGGGAAAAAGAAGGAAGAGTTTCTATTTTTTCTTCTTTTCAAAATTGCGATCTTTTTTTTCTTATGAAAATCAGACAAAAAAATAATTACAGAATCGGAAAGATCACTTACTTCGCCACAATACGGTATAAATACTTTTCAAAATAACGAAACTTTGTATTTCTTACGACTTTTTCAAAATGAGTCAATATTGATGCGTTTTTATAAAAAAAGTTTTTCAATCATTTTGTACGAATTTCTTACCATTGCAACGCATCGAAATTCTGTAATAAAAAAGTTAGTACTTTGTTCTTTCAGAATCAGGGATTTAAAATATAAAGTGCCAAAAACATTTTTTTTTTTTTATGATTTTTCAAAAAATACTCAAGATTTTAACTAGACATTAAATAACTTCGTTATTTATGAAAATAATCACAAGGAACTTTTTTTCCAAGTGTCAAATGTTATTATTCGTGTTTTGTTCAAAGATTGAAAAAAAAATAACTAAAAATTATGGATTTAAAAAATGCTTT
Organism: Trichonephila inaurata madagascariensis; assembly: GCA_019973955.1. NCBI lineage: Eukaryota > Metazoa > Arthropoda > Arachnida > Araneae > Nephilidae > Trichonephila > Trichonephila inaurata. The sequence continues at coordinate 6,456 of BMAV01011368.1, read as the reverse complement.
TGTGTTTTTCATCTAATACCATTATAGAAGTTTTTATTTCTTACATTTTTGTTTAATAGTTACCATTATTTGTTATTTATGTGGGAAATTTGAAAAGTATGTTTTAAAAACTAAGCTCTCAAAAAAAATTAAAGCTTTAAGAAAAATTCGCAAACTATGTTTACTAGCGTTTTAGCGTAATTTTTAGCTACACTTCATGCCTTAGCTCTTTTGACTATAACAACTGAAAATCGCCAAATATGGCGTGATGTGAAGCTGATCGCGCAAACTCAGTACGATTGACACTAAAGGGTTACCATACGAAATTATTTTCGTCGTAGATAAGCACTATATGATAACTGCAAAAATCGACGCTGCTGATGGTTTAGGCAATGCGGCTTTAGGTAAGTTATCCCACGTTGAATTGGATGATCAAAATGTAGTTCTGCGGGTTTGGCTCTTATTCTCAAACGGCGTTGGTGTTAAAGCACGAGGAAAAGTGGCTGGTTATGCAAATGCAGAATGAATCGGTAGAGAAATGGTTCCTATCAACCATAGATCTGCAACAGTTCCTCTCAACCGAAATAGATCGATTCATGCTAAAAGGAATCATTTCCCATTGCAACCAGCCTGCTCCTTGACAATTCTCAAATCGCAAGAAGGGACATTGGATGAAATTGTTTACAAATACAGCTAAGCACATTCACAACATTTGGTCTACGTAACCTTATCCAGGGTTACGGCTCTAGAAGGACTTTGTATTGTACCTACTGATAGGTGTCAACGTTTTTACCACAGCGGACGAAACAACGAAGTGATGCTTTCGTTACAAAATGAGTTTACTAGGTTTTCTACTGTTCATCTCACTCCAATTGATCAAATTATGATCAATAAAATGAATGGAGGGGATAGGGTTCTCTTTTCTCTCAACTGCCAAAGTCTCCGGGCATATGCACGTGATCTCCGTAGTGATAATGTGCAAAAAGCACACATTCTGATGCTATCAGAAACATGGCTTCGTAATGAGGAACTAGTTGAAATTGAAAATGTTAAACTCATAACACAGCACAGAAGAGATTTTGTAAGAAAAAGTACCCAGTACATTAATCAAACTAAATCTAATTTGGGAGATAATGTGCCGCGAGATGCACTTTATCTAACGTTAAACCCATTGTTGTCGTTACAGTTTATATTTCTGTCTATCAGAATGTTGCTGACATTATCAATGTGAAAAATAAGAATAGAATGAAGAAAATACGTACATGATTTTAGTATTATATGAGATGCGTTTATTTAGCCTGTTTGCTTATTATATAATCAAAGACAACCGTACTTAACTACTGTCGTGCGTCGGAACCGAAACACACATTTTTTTTTAATGTTAAAATTGTATTATTTGCAAACAACGTCGTTCCTTACATTATAATGGCGATTCAATGGAAACATAGCGAAATGTTGGTGATAGGGCCAAGTTGGCATCATTTTTGGCGACCATGTTGACAACTTGGTGATTGATTGAATGGTGCAGAAGTTGATGGTACAGCGCCTCCTGTTGGGGTGTTGCAAAAAAGAGGATCCACAAAAACCTTCTCCACACAAAAAAATACATATGCATGCCAATTTTTGTGGTGATAGGTTGAATGGTGTTGGAGTGAAGTGATTTCATATATAAAACATACATATGTATATATATATAGAGAGAGAGAGAGAGATCTTGTTCAAATTTTCAACCGTTAATAAAATATTTTTTCTACATCCATTCAGGTTCAAACACATTTTTTAAACTTGTAGTGGATAGCATTTGATGTTAATACAGTTTTTCAACTATTAATTCATTAATTCTTTTTAATTAATGAATAAATAGTAACAAGCAAAAATAATAGTCCAACTGTAAAAGGAAAATCGTTAGTTGTGTTCCTGTTGCGCAATGGAGGGCGCGTTGGACTTTTAATCCAAAGGTCGTGGGTTCGAATCCCGCCAGAGATGGCCTGATTTCTGAGAATGCTATTTCTTTTTACCATAGTATTTTATTGAAATAATTAAATTTAATTAATGAATAAATAGTAATTTAATTAAAAAAAAATTTCCAACAGCCTATGTAGAATGGAAAATTACAAGAAAAATCTCTTTCTATTTTGCCATTTAATATTGTAATTCTGTCATATGTACATACATATTTATATTAATTGTAATTATTTAATAAAAAGTAACTAAAATAAAAATTTTCTTTGTTGACCTAAGTAGGAATTGACTTAATTTTTTTTTATGCAATCTCGAAAAATAATGTGCTTTTTTCAAATCCAACCACTCATGCAAAATCCGTTTTTAGTAACCACCAGGAGCCTTTCTTCTTTCTCAGAAAAACTTTAATTGCACATTTAAAAAAAATAAAGTAAGAATTATTACGGCTTACAGACAAATGAAGTGTACTTTGAAAAGAGCAGTTTCCTGTCTATCTTAGGATATACAGCGGAATAATTTTTATTTTGTTCTTAGCGCATATTGTGATAAAATAATCATGTCCAAAGTATCGAGATTGTTTATAAACACGTGCTTTCAAAAATATTTTGATATTTCCGAAAAGAAAGCTTTAAAATAGCTTCGAAGTTTGAGAACAATGAGCTTTTAATTTTGATCCCGATGACACGACAATACAACCAATTGAAAGAAGACAACTTTCAAGTCAAATTTTTGACAAGCGCAGATTGTTGTCTCTTTATCATAAGACGAACGTAAAATGCTTTTGTGTTGCCACATCTCTATTTGTTTCGCATAGTAATATAAAAAAGTAGTAATCGAATCTAATACTAGAAAAGAAGGAGCATTCATCCCTTTTTTTCATTAAAAGAAACCCCAGGTACTATTTTTAAATATTATTCAGTTGCGGTATTATTTTATAAATATTTTTTGTTACAATAATCAGATTAACCAAACATGGCTATCATGGTGTTCTTGTACAGTCTGATTTGCCTTTTTTAGGAATGCCTTAGAAATTCTAAAAAATACAGAATAATTTTATGTTTAGTTCTAATGCCTATATGTGTATAGTTTTTAAACAGAAACAATGTGTACGCTAGAAGCGCATACTTATTATTCAACATAATACAATTTCCATTCTTTTCTTGGTTTTAAAAGGAATCTTATAACTCACTCAAATTGCAAATTATTTGATAAAAATATAAATCAATTTCTCGTTTTCTTCCTCATTGTGAGAGTAATTGAAATTGACTAAGTTTTATTAGTATTACTCCTTTTAAATAAAAGTACCTTAGTATAATATCCACCTTTTTACAGGGATCTGTAAATTTTGAATGAGTATCACTTGCGTACGAGAACTGAAGATGAAATGTTTTTTAAAAAATGCATTATTTTGCTTTATCTACAAATATGAATAGTTGTAGTTATATCATTTCTGAAACAAATATGTTAAAATAGACGACAAACTTCAAATCACGAAATTCTTCAAAAATTGAAAAAAGTTTACGACTTAATCCTGTACCTCCATTTATTAGGGTTATAAAGATACCAAAACCACTTATAAAAGTTTTTTTAAGAAATTTTCGTTATAGTAACCAACGTAAAGTGTTTGATGTTTTTGTAAAAATTTTAATCTCTTATTTCTTGGGTCATTTAAGGGGTCTCAGGGCTGTTAACTTTCTCTAGAGGGCTGAAAATGTAAACAATATTCAAATATATATAACTCTTTGAAATTAAAATGAAATAATTCGAATCTCTTACACATTATTTATAAAGGAGTGGAACTTCAGAAAAGTATAAAATGTTTAAAATATAAGCATAATTTTAAAAATTATAAGCATATAAAAATAAGAAACATTTCTATAAGAAATATTAAGTTTTACGTTGCGCATGCTATTTTCTAAAATAGTAGCTTTAATTATACTAGCTATAAGTTGATTTATAAAGTTAAATGTATCCTTATTACATGGTAGTAATTTTATATTAGTAAAATAATAAATAATATTTTTTTTAAATAAAAAATTTAAATGTTCAAAATTTTTTTAAAAAATTTCAATATTTTTCAAATATTTTGAAAAACAAACGATATGTTATTCTTAAATGATGTAGGTTTTAAAAAGTACGATGCATTTTATAATTATGTAAAGTTTTATACATCAGCGGATACTATTTTAGAAAATATCGCGCGCAACGCAAAAATTATTTAATATTTATTACATATTTTCATTTGCTTATAATTTTTAAAACTATGATTATGTTCCAAACATTTTGTACTTTTTTGAAGCCATAATACTTTGTAAATAATGTGTACAAGATTCGAGTTATTTAGTTTAAATTTAAAGGAATTATACCTGTTTGAAAATTGTTTATATTTTCTTCCCTCGAGACAAGTTCAACACCCCTGAGACCTCTTAAAAAACAAATAGTAATGTTACACATATAAATGTTAAAGAATTCAATATTCTTTAAAAAAAAATTATGTTCAAATAAGGCTAAATTGATATCGATTTTGATAAATTTTCAGGATTTTTACCATTTTGATATTAAAAAAATGTTTTTTCCTTGCAACTTTGGCTTTTTTCTCATATTATTTACTAAATAAAACTACAAAAAAATTATATCTCAATTTTAAAAAGAATACTTAGTACGTAGTTGGATACCTTAAAAAGGAACAGAAAAATATATATTCGTAGAAATATCTCTCAATAATAGATTTCCCTTAAAAAGTGAAATCTTTTTTTTAAGAGATATTGAATATTATTGAAATTTTGAATTTTAAAAAAAATACATACAAAAATAATACTTACTTTTTTAATGATTAAGTATTTTAATTCGGTATTTTAACACTTTCCATGCTTGTTTATTCATCCCAAAGTTTTAGTTTGTCATATTCAGTAAAAGTTTTCAATTTATGAATCAATTATTTATAAGTTGTGATAACGTAAATTGATAAGGAAAAGATTTTTTCCCAATATGAATACTCAATATTTCATGCTCGTCTAAATATTATGAATTCCCTTCATGACTATATACAAGTTATAATCTATCAAATATTATTTATTGTTTCAGCTTACTTACATTATATTTTCGGAAAATGTCTCTTCAAACAATTCAAGTTATTGTTCAATATACAGTTGTACCTATATATAACAAACCTCTATATTGCGAACTTTTTCTTTAGTGATTCAATTTTTTTCTCTCCTTGTTTTTAAAGTATTTCTGAATAATTCAAGTTATTCTCTCTTAAACACATCTCTTGAACTCGTTTTATTAGACCCTAACTCGCCGAGTGCAAAAGAGTTCTGGACGTTTCATCCAAGAAGTGCAAAACCCCCATTGTCCAGTTCACTAGAAACATCTTCGATATCCCCTTTCCCACTCAGTGGAGTTGTCCCGTGTCCTAAGTATAAAATAATTATGTTTAATGTTATAAGAGTTGTGTGCTTTAAATTAGAAAATTTCTTTAAAATTCATTAATTTTAATATAAAATTATTTTCTTAGTATTGAAAATACAGTGCATTCTTCGACACAATTTTTTCTTGTTTTCCTTGCAGTTTTTCTTTCTTCCTTTTTTTAAAGGATAAGATATATAAAATAAATATATATTATTTTTAGAAAATGTGTGAATAATTACTTTTTTCAATATATAGTGTTTATGAATTTAAAATTTGTTTTTGTGGTATATGGAAAATATATTGAAAGATGAACCTCTATATAAAGAATTTTCCATATAACGAACTTTTTTCCAGGATTTAGCGACTTCGTTATATAGAGGCCCGACTATATTTATAAAAAAATACTGCTAGGAAAAACTCTTTACAATATTAATTGTTATTTAACAATAATATTACCATTTTATTTCTCAAGAAAATTGTGTATAATAGGATCATATCCATCCTCCAGATTCAAATTCGTAAATACACAATTGTTGCCGTATGTTAAATTTTATTAAGCCTGCGTTTATCAAAAAGATCATGTGTATCCGTATTATACATGAATTATACATACACATAATACATTATACATATATGAAAGCTTCGCATGAGCAAGCACCCTCCTTTTCATGCTTCCACACCGTGCCAACAAAATTTGTCATTGCCCGAGAGATTTAATTGTTTCATGAAAACTGCACGTGATCTCATTTTAGTTTTTGGTTCTACATATCTGTGAGAACTTCTCTCTTATGAAAAATACTTTTTTGTCCACAAAGACGTTGTTTAGTAGCCAAACATCCAGATTCTTATCCGTCAAATTTAAAATAACAAGTTTTCCCTGATATTAAGGCATTAAGGAGAGCGGCGCAGGAAATATTCTCTATAAAATTCTTATTTTTTTCAATTAACTACTTTGATTTTTTAACTATACAATTTATTTGTCATTAATTTTACTAATTATATTATATTTTTTAGTTTTTTTTATTTCTTATTTTTGAAATGATAACTTCTATACGAGCGTTTTGCTGGAGAGTGAACTTGAATGAACGCCACAATCGGGTTTGT
>BMAV01011367.1:0-14268 GCA_019973955.1 Trichonephila inaurata madagascariensis | reverse complement strand
ACTTATGAATTTAAAGGTTAAATTTGAATTGAAGGATTACCCTTTGCTTTTGTTTGGGTTTTCAGTATTCACGTAACTAGATTTCGCAAGGTCTAGGAAAAACGTTGAATCAGTATATCTTCCTTCCTCAGTGGCTCGACAGCCCATGGTGGTCCAAGAAGCCTTTTCCAGGCCAACCTTCTTCTTGCTAGTGTTCTCCTATTCTTAGTTCTCAAAACCAGATCTTTTCCTAGGCCATCAATCCAACTAAGATTTGGCCTGCTGTTTTCCAAGTGCCAATTGGTTGGACATTGAAGACTTTTTAGTGGTGCGATCTTCGCCCATTCAGACAACGTGACCTGCCCATTTAATTCGTTGTATTTTGAAGAATTTGATCTTCGCCACGCTCCACTTTCCTGAATTCCTCCAAAAATAAATCTTCCTTTCGTAGATACTTATCATGTTCTCTTTTCGAGACATGGACGAAGTTTCACATGCATAGTTAATACTGATGAATCAGTATTTCTAAGTATCAGTAAATCCAGTTTTTAAAAACTATTTTGATTAAAAAAAATTTTTGCTCATCAAAAGGAGTGTATGTAATGAGTAAATATGAATTAAAACATTTTGATTTGTATAGAAATTAATCTAAATCGTAATAATATATTTCTCTGCTGAAAGTCCTTTTTGGAGAATTTACCAATTTTTATCCACTTGCTACAACTTTTTTTGAAACAATGAGGATATGGAGATTTTTTTTTGTGATTTTTAGAGTTATTTAGTATATTTTAAGAAAAAATTCCTAAAACTGAAAATTGAAAAAAAATTATTATTATTAAAATAGGAAAAAAAAAAACGATAAAAATGTATAAAAAATTACATAAACGGGGCCCGCTCTGTACAAAAACTTTACGAACAAATTCTCAATTTTTCAATTTTAATATGTCACTTTGTTATTCATGTTTGAAATGACCTTCAGGATAAGAGATATTTTAATTTTTACAAAAACTAGAGCACTTTATCTTAGAGATTATATGAAATTGCTTTAAAAAAAACAGAGATCATATTCACATAAATGACTGTAAATTTTGAAATGAAACAGTGATTGATAAATCTGAAGGTCAAAACACTTCTACAGTTATGTGGAACATACACACAGAATTTCAGGAAATTATTTTAAAAACTTTTTGAGAAATCGCTGTCCCCGTTTGATTTTTTGAAAAAAAACACATTTCTAGTAAAACGCATTTTAAAGTTTGACTTCTTGTGTAAGGTTATGGCAATTGCTTTTGCTAAAATACTTGTAGTTTTTGTTTTAGTGAATGGAAAATAAAAATCTTGGTATTTTTATACAGCTAATAAGATGGCCTATAAAATAAAATCATAAAAAATTGTCAATTTTTGTAAAAAATCAGGATTTTAAGGTATCGGATACCTTAAGAGAGAAAATAAATCTCAGAAAATCTTTTCAAATATAAGGAGAAATATAATTCCTTTTCCTTACCAATATCTAATAAAAAAAGTGAAAAAAATACTTACATTTACCTTTATTTAAATATTGCATTATTTACACGGCGTACCAATCATAGAGTTCCAAAATAGAAAAGCATCTCATACATATTCCAACTATTTCTAATGCCAATCAATTAACTTAGTTCATGCTCAGTTTATTATCCAAGAAGGAACGAAGAGAGAAATCCGGAACAAGTCCATTTTCAGAACTATTCGCCGAGAGACATACAAAAAGGAAATTATGCAATCAGAGTAACCATGACAACACCAAACTATTCCCATTTCGGTCGGAATATTTTCCTTCCAAGTTCACCTGCGTCGAGAATATTTCGGAAATTAGAATGCCTTATTGGTGAGAATATTCAGGGAAGATTCCAGCAAACTTTATCAATAATTGTTCGACAAGGTGAAAATTGAAATAGGAACATGAATTGTTGAAGAATATTGAAAAGTTCAATTGTGAAATATATGAAGAAAATTTTTCTGGAATTGAATTTTTGTGGTGTAATTAGAATTATGGATTTTCGAATGTTAGATGTTTCAATTGGAAGTTATTGAGGATCTCAAGTGTCTGCGGTCTCTGGTTTTGAAATGGTGAAGAAATAAAAACACCTTCTTTTATGTATAATTTTTTGTGATTGTTTATCTTATTTAACTGACTTCATGCGATTCTTTTGGTAATATGTTAAATGCCAAGCTTATGTTTGTTAAGAGTATTCAACTAAGAAAATTCAAGGAACTAACTATAGAAATAATAAAATTTTATATTTCATCACAATACTAGAAAACTCTTTTGAAATTTCCTCTTGGTAGCCTCGTACCCGGTCGCTTTTCTTTTCTATCTGATGCATTTTCTATTCCTTGATTTAAGGTTTAGGTTATAACAAGTTCTTTTACTTGATGTTTTGTTCACTACAAACTTCTTTTTCCGGAGAAAACTTTTACTGGCAAAAAAAAAATTCTTTTCCTTGGAATATTTCTGAAATAAACGAAGTAAAATTTTCAGAAGAATTTTTTTATACTAAAAAATTTTAGGTTTGATGTTTTAAAATCTTTTGGATAGAGAGTTTTTGATACTTAAATAACTTATCTTTAATATATATCTTATCTCTTATAACTTAACTTTACTTTTGATGTATGCAGACATCTGATATGTCTTGGATACAACAAAAAATTTTTTAAAGCTTACAGAAGAAAACAATGTACGATTTACTTTAGGCCGAAATTATACACTTCATAACATTTGCAAAATTAAAATAAATTATCTTCCATATTGTATGTCTTATTCCAATCTATATAATCTTATACATTTACATTGTCAACAAATTGTGTTGGTTTATCGCTTGCCTTCTGCACCTAAGGTTGCAGGTTCGAACCTGGCCCAAGTTGGTGGATTTTCATGATGCAGAAAATTGATAGTGACCATATCGTATGATTATACGGCATGTAAAAGATCCCATCAGTGTCTGTTTGGTTTGGATGCTCCCGTCAAAATTAAATCCTAGTACAGATTTGTATCGTCAAAGCTCAGGTGCATCCCTCTAGGGAGGAAACTGAACGACGTCAAAATTACCTGCGGCGATTGATATCCACCTATATGGTGCCGCACTAAAAAGGGATACCAGCTTCCGGGGAATGTACTAGGTCTGCAATGGTTAATCACCAATCCACAGCCCATTAGAAATAAAAAAAAAACAGTCAACAATGATTTTTTGTTAATCTCAAACCATATTACTTCATCCAATGTGAGTATATTTAAGAGGTGTGACACACACACACACACACACGAGACTAAGTGTGTAGCTTGAAAAAAGAATTGGCAACAACAGTTTTGTTGATGTCATCCCACGCCCCTCCTCTATCCATGTGGCCAGTTTCGCCTTAATCGAACACGCCAGTTGGAAGCACTACGTCATTGAGTGAATACGTGCAACTGTATTCTGCCGGAAAAATGTCGAATCAACATCAAGTTTCTTGTGAAGAAACCAGCCACCAAACCATTTCAAATATTAACCAAGGCTTATGGAGATGAAACTTTGTCTCGTGCACGTGTGTTTGAAAGGTATAAGAGGTTTTCAGGGGAGGGTCAGTGTGGAAGATGATGAACTTGCTGGGCGCCCAAGGTCAGCGGTTACAGACCAAAACATTGCCATCGCATCGTGATATGAGTGGGTTCTCTCTCACATCAGTGGTCAGACTATTAATCAACACTACTACATTGAAGTACTAAAAAAAACCTCGTGAAAAAATTAGGAAAAAACAAAAGACCAGAATTGGGGAGGGATGGATGGTTGTGTTGCACCAAGAAAACGCACCCGCTCACACGGCCCTATTTCATAAGCAGTTTCTGACCAGCAAAAACATTACTGTGACGGGCAGTAGTGCACACAGGAATTTTTCAAGGGAGGCGTCCGGGGTCGAAAGTTCACCATTCATGATTTTGTCGATTTTTGGAAACAAAATACTAAAAAACTAATTATTGAATAAATAATTAGCATTAATTAATAAAATTAATCATTAATAACAAATACTTAGTTAAATTTTACGTACTATATACTTAAAATTATAATCAGTCGGAAAAAAATCAAGGGCTTTGGGGGGTTCCGGACCCCCAGGACCCCTCCTTGTGTGCGCCACTGGTGATGGGGCATCCTCCTTGTTCACCAGATTTGGCCCCATGAGACCTTTTTTTTTCCAACAGTTAAATCTTGGTGAAAAAATACCCATTTTACCTCAGTTGAAGAGGTTCAGGCAAAAACGGAAAATCTCCTAACGGGACTTCCAAAGCCCTCGTTCCAGAACTGTTACCAGCAATGGCAGCACTAAATGCAAAAGTGTGTAAATGCTGAAGGGAACTACTTTGAAGGTGATGCTGTCACAGAGAACTGATACTGATTCTGTAAGTACAGTGATTTATTGGACCAGTCTCGGGTTTTTTTTGTTTTTTTTGTACACAATCGTAAGTTAATTTTATTTGCATTAGAACTCTTAATACACACACAACGTATTTCTGCACATTGTCTAACTTTTCATTTTGCGTTTATTAGTACAAATTTCAAAATTATAATTTTCAATTGAACGAATTTTATATGCGCATTATTTGGAAGTCAAAATTCACAAATTTCCAAAACGTAGCTAATAACACAGATTAGGAAGGTTAATAGTAAAATCTTTTTTCTACTTAAGTATTTAAATACTACTTAAATACTACTAAATTTATCTACTTAAAGTATTTAAATACACTTTAAATTTGACTTCAAAGTAGAATGTTCGTACAATGCGAAAGATGGACAAATAATACGTGAGTTTGTTCCTGCGTTTAATTTCAGTTACACGATTGGATTATTGTCAATTTAGATTGTCTATTTGTCAGTTTTTGTAGTTCATTAAAATAACATTTTAGTTTCATCTCAGAATATACGATCGCCTTGTATTCTTTTTCTATTGTGAAATAACCAGAAACAGATTTTTCTTTTGTTTTTACTGAAATATATAGAAATGGATACTTTTCCTCTTTTCATTTCTGTAGATAATTCCTGCAAGAATTCAGAGAGGTGGTTGATATTTGAAAAATGTGAATTGTTTGTCAAAATCTGGAATATATGAAACTGTACGTTTTTACTGACGTTTCTTTTTTTTTTCAACTGTCTACAGGCCCCCTGATAATCAGAACTCCTTACAATATATATCACCCTCGAAATTCTTTTTAATAGATATGTTGATAGAGCTGCTAAAGAGCATTGAACTGTAATGCATAGAACATCCTTTAATCCTCAAAAGTCTCAAGCGTGAGTTTTAGTCTGTGAAATTGGAAAATCTAAATTATTTTTTCAACATTTATTTGAGCAGATGGAAGCTTTCCTAATCCTACGACATGACCAAAATGTTTAACGTTATCTTGAAAGAATGATCATTTTGCTGGTTTGATTGTTCGATGCACGTTCAATATATCCTTTCTAGCACTTTATCGATATGGTTAAAATGATCATTCAAGTTTTTAGGAAGGATAGCTATACATAATCTAAAACTGTAAACTTCTCACATTCATTGAGTAAAATAATGTGCTCTATATCCAAACGGCATTCGTAAAACCAATATGTTCCAAAGCGAATGATAAAAATTGCTAGCCTCTCAGATTTCGAAGTTAAAGGAATCTGGTAATAATCAAGAGCATATTTATATATTTGGCAACTGCAATGGGATCAAAAATCCCCGTTGTCCTTTATTTGGTAATGGGTAAATCTGTGTCCTTATTACTTTGTTCAACTTTCTAAAGTTCATACAAGATCTAGGATCTCCTAACTGGTAAGTTCAATATTGTGATCTACCCAGTGTGTCCTTCCTGGCTTATGGAAAATTATTTTACAGTGTAGTAGCACAGAATTTCATTTTATTGAATTATTCGTTAATTATTCCGTCTATGACTATGATTTATAATTTCATTAAAGTCAAAAAATATTTGGATTGAAATCAATGCAAGGAAATTTTTCTTTTAACTCGTTCGGGTGCCAATGACATTAATTAATCCGGCTCTTTTGTAATAATGCTTCAACATCTTTGTATGAAAGGCTCTTGTGATCAGTTTCTTCGTTTTTATTAAAGCTTACGCGCGTTATATTTTATTTTCCTAATCTTTTTTCTTTGAACTGTGAGCTTAATTTGACTATTAGTCATTAACACCAATATTACATAATTTCCCAAAAATTCAGGTTTAACAGTGTTCCTGTCTTTTATATAACATCTCTCTTTCTTTATTATTTTTGTTACTCTATGTTTTTCAATGGCCAAATCTTGATATCCTTTAAGTCGTTTTACATATTGTTTATTCGTTGCTCTGGATTCCAATCGTTTGTTATACAGAAAGTTGTAAATGCTCTAAAGTTTTTCTAACAATTCAGTGAGTAAAATCGATTCCTTTATGAGTAATAGCTCTTTGAGTAAAACGTGGAGGTTAGTGATTAACATTTTTATTCGAAAGAAGTTTCAATTCTATAACGCTTAAGTTTGATTTCAATATTCTGTAGAATAATTTAAATGAATTACTTTGAGGATTATATGTCTAACTTTTTACAACTTTTATACCAAACTTTTCAAAGAATTTTATAAATATACTCGTAAATGAGTCATTATAGTCTTAGAATCCCTTTAGAACAAAAACAAAGCTGTCACAATTGTCTATAACTACATCTAGTTTAAGTACTACCTCAGAGTACTTTGACATATGTATATGGCAGTTGTAATATATTTCTTCTATGGATGTAATGTGGAAAGTTGTCATTCTGCATTAATATTCTATTTATGTTCCACTACGACATAAAAAGTGACGCTTCAAAAAGTCATAATCTGAATAGAAGGAAAGCCTGTTGATGTGATGTACTTGTATTAAAAACAAAACACACTAACATTATCATTAAACTAAATGTTTCATTGAATGTTTTTTAAGAAATTAAATTTTTATTCAGGAAGTACCACTACAAGATAAAAACAAATCAATAATGCGTTGGACCACCTATAGCTCTAACGGAAGCTGCTTTCCGGCTGGGCAGTCTCATAAAGTTGGTTAGATCTCCTGCTATAGAATTGCTTACCTTATGTGTTTCAATTGGAGAGTTAGATCAACGTGATCTAAGGATGGTCGGAGAAATATGCTCATCACAGCCGAATGTGCTCTATTTGGGAAAGATCTGGCAATTTTCCGGCCAGAAAAGTATTGGAAAAACATGACAACAATTTGTAGAAAGGTGTACCATGTGCATCTGGATATCATTCTGTTGAACCGTGTTGTAAGGGTGTCATGGAGGACAACCAAAGAGGTCCAACTATCAAATAAAATGGCGCCCCAAACAATAATTTCTGTTTCTCGGGCTGTGTGATGACAGTCAGGTGAGTATTCTACCACTTCAGAGACTTCTTCATTGGTCATCAGGTCTCGAAATCGAAATAGTACTCATCGTTGAAAACAATTCTACTTCAGTCTGTAAGATTCTGGACTGAATGCACTTGGCACCATTGGAAATGCTTCTGGCATTGTTGCACGATGAGGGGCAGTTGACATAATGGCGTCCATAACATCAACACCCATTCACTGAATCACCTATCAATTTTCATTATAGTCATAGGGGTCCTGGTCAGTGATGTAACGGAGAATATTAAGAACCCTTGCAAAATCAGGTTTGGGGCTCCAAGCCGGATCTCACAAAGGGTACGTGCTTGGCGTCTGTCAGGTTTTGGGTCCCAATAATCTTGGAGCTCCCCGCAATTGGGGGCTGCGGGGGTGTACGTCGCACCACTGGTCCTGGTTACATAACGGATCGTTGAAAAGGACACACCAGGGGTTACAATCGCCAATCCTCGCTTTCTGTCGTCATTCTCGGTCGATCTCTACCTTCTGGACGCTCTGTACGGCTATTGATCAACCATTCCTGCCAACACCATCGAATGGTAGCATCATTCCTATCCAAGCATGAAGCAATCATGTGATTTGACCACCTCGTTTCTTTTAATCTAACTGCATGTATTCTCTCCAATAGGGACATTTGCTCATGTCGTTTGAGAATCCATCTGCGAGACATTGGTAAAAGGTTCGAAGGAAAACCCCATTTGCATGAGATTTTTACACCTTAATACTGGATTGTCTTCGGTTTTATATATCATCCGGATACTCAATTGTAATGCGCTTATTTAATTATCTGCTATGCATCTAAAAACAATTACTTAGAATAATGTTGATTACCTTTATCGCAAAATACGTTTCTGTCGAGATAAAGCATTCAAACCTGAAATCAAAAGTTCATATAATTTTTTAACAAGCACTTTTAATGAACAATACAATCAGATTACACAAAATAATACATAATTTAGCCCTAATTTGCTAGATTTAAATGTGTAAAGAAAATTTCTGTAATTAAAATAATTATTTAATTTTATACTTAATTTTTTTTACTACTCTTATAAAAATTTTCCGTAGCATAAAGAAAGAGTAATATAATGACAGTTACTATTTACTAAAAAACAATATATGTCACAGAATGTAATGCACAATAAAACTCAGGTTTAATTTTAATGCTTAGGATATGTTCTGTAAAATCCGGTGTATAACGCGCACCTATACTTTCAATCTGACTTTTTTAATATTGATGTATATTCGCCGTATAACGCGCTCCCCCTTTTTTACGAAGAAACCTGAAATATACGTTTGCAATGCTCTTACGTTTTGAAGTCATTTATTCGAGGTATTGTACCAGACTTTTGAAAAAATAGTATACTTCTAGAATTACAACTTTTTTTAAATTCATAAAATAAGTCATATCTTTAAAATAAACATCATTTCGATCTATGTAGAAGTCTAATTGTATCTCTATGCTCATCTCTTTTTTATTTTTAAAGCTCTCATTTTTATACCCGGCGTATAACGCGCACCCGTAAATTTCGATCTTATTTTGGGGCTGAAAGGGCGCGTTATATGCAGGATATTTTCTGGTAATTAAAATTATCAGCAATTTACTACTACGAATAATATTTTAAGCAAATGTCTGTCGCTGCTTGGTTAAAATGAAATTTTCCGTCAAAAAACCCAATTTTAATACTCACATTTACTCATTAATAATAATCAAATAATTTTAAATATTTTTCGATGTAAAAATTCACTGCATACGGTAACGGTAACGGTTATACATTTACGTGGAACCTTAGAGATAGCTCTATTATCCACTCATCATAATAAATTGAACAGAGAACAATTTGTTGAAGTTACATATAAAAATAAAAAGCAGTCCACATTAAATGCAGCGCAATAACGCTGGTGGAGGGTGGGTGGAAACCACTCTCCCAGTTGATTTAGTTTCTGTTTCGCTTTCATAGGAAAACGAAGAGAAAATGACGTCACATCTCCATGACAGCAAAGCCCGTCTTTCAACCGTCTGCCGCATCTTGATGGAACGAGGAGAGAAGGGATATATTTTTAATAACAAGGATTAAGAGAATAATATTTTTACGTCCGTTACACATTACCTCTAAGATAACTGCATGCGGTTATTGAAAGGAAGTTTTAAATAACCACTTGGAAGAAAAAGTAAGAAAAGGTAGAGGAGTTTGAAATAAGATCATGAGGGGTGAAGTTGCCACACAAAACGCGATCAAAAACTTCCATGGCGCGGGGAGGGGAATAATTAGAGTGAGTGAAGTCTTGCAAAGAAGACAACTAGTGTAACAATAAAGCTCATAACTTTTTAATTCATATCAAGACATTCTCATCCTTTTCAGAGCTGGGAAGTGTTGATAGGAGTGATTAAGAACTGCTCTAGGTCTCTTAGAAGAGCTAGGAATAGAATTGTCGTAAGCCGGGATTTCCCTGATAGATTCATTTGAAATCTGTGGTAACCGGTTGAAGAAATTTTCTGATTGTTTTTTGATGAAATCAAGAAGCGGTGGAACATTAAGATCTTTATGCAAGACTTCGTTCCTGACAAACCAAGGTGCGTTAGCTGCTCTACGCAGTTGAATGTTTTGAAAAGTGTGCAATCTTTCAGGTGAGTAACTCCGCCCTGCCCAGATGGGAGAAGCGTACAACATGATGGGGCGAAGAATGGCTTTTGTATAATAGAACCTTGTGCCTTAATGCGAGCTTGCTCTTGGGAGAAATCAAGCGATTTAGAATGTTTCTCATTCCAGCCGCCTTTATTCACTGCATATAATTTTAGTTCACTGGACAAGCAGTGTAGGAAATCATACCGGTTCGATTATGAATTGAAGTTAATTCATGAATTTCCATATTTTTATTGTTATTTATGTATGTAAATATATTTTTTTTCTCGTGATTTTCTATTTTCATTTATTTTATCTGTGAACTTAATTTATTTCTGTTTTATTATTTTTTTTAACTTTCTATACTTGAATAGAGCGGCATTCAAATATTTGGCAACAGGAAAAATAGATTAAATTTCGTAATGTTTAACTGACTAATAATACTTTTGGAGTAATACGTCTGAAATGCTTCGGCCCTTTCAATAACTGATGAGACAGTAATGTCTAAAGAATTGAAGATGTCTAGCTAAAAATAGTTAACTTTAAAACACTCTATTGCATAACTTTTATGGGAAAACAACAACTCTTTATCCTCTTTCCTGGCTGCCCATCTCGCACGGCTTCTTCTTCTCGGTCTGAGGTTGAGGCTCTATAACTGGTTCTATCAATTGGTTTAAACTAAGACATTACATATTTATACATTTTCAATCACTTATTTTCTATTGCATCTAAAGGTAATTATAGTCTTATGCATTACTTTAAAAAAAAATACTACATAATTTAAAACATTAATATAAGAATGGTTAAATTTTTAATTTGAGAAGAATTCGAAAAATTTAACAGCATTTCTTAAAGTTGATAGCTTTTAAATTGTTATTTATCTCAATCTATTCTTGTTTTATAGTTCATAAGAAGTATTATATCTTCAGAGGATTTAACTTTTCCTCTGAGACTAACATCTAAATCAGTATTGGGTGCAGTTTTTTTTTAAAAAAAATTAGACAATAATACATGCATTTAGTAGCGTAACGTACACTCCCGCATTGCGAGGGAACCCAGTGTTCTAGGGGGCCCTAGGCCTGACTGACACCAAGTACGCCAAGTATTTAAACAATTTATAAAATATTAAAGACAAAACCTGACTTTGCAGGAGGCCTTAATATTATCCATTACGCCACTGCATGCATTCTAAAAACAAATATATTCGTTATCGAAATATATCCTTGACAACGACTATCTCAATCAGAAAACTTGTTTTGTCCATACAATTCGATGAAAGGCAATCTTCTGTATTAGTCTCATTTGGAAGGCCTCCCGCATCGCTAAAAATGTACAATAAATTGCTTTAGGTTAATCAGACATCTCATTCCATACTCTAATTATACAACAAATGTACTTTGGAGCTCTTACACAACTTAATGAATCCCCTTATCCCTAAACGTTATTGCCATCTTCCTACTGTTTTCATTTAATTCACATACGCCCTGAAGCAAGGTTCTGAAGATTGGATAACAGACCTGTAGATAATGGTCTTTCGTTATATACGACAATTAGTTGTTTTATAGATTAGTTCCGATTGATCATTTGAAGATAATACCAATTGACATACTTATTTAGAGTAAATGGTAGATCATTGTTCGAGCAATAAATGATTTTGTCAAATGTAATCTATTATACATGTCATATTTTATTTTCATGTGTGACTGGTATTTAACTAAATTTCTTCTTTTTCTTTCTGATAAAATTTTAAATAGTATTTTATCATGTTTGTGGTATGTAGCAAACTTTAGAACTATACATATGTGTATAGATAATAAACTTGTATATTTAACGGAACTGTTGGGATTATATTTATTTGTAAATTCTAGTCTGAATTAATGGAACAAAACATCATATAAGCCGTCTGAGTTCAAGACATTCATTAAGTAGAAGTGGTATCTCTTTTTAGTGCTGCACCATATAGGCAGATACCAATCAGGGCAGGTACTTTTGACGCCTAGTTTCCTCCCTAGAGGGAGGCACCTGAGCTCTGACGATGCGAACCTTTACTAGGATTTAATTTTGCCGAAAACACTCAAGCCAAACAGACGCTCTAGGGATCTTTTACATGCCATATAATCATACGACATGGCCACTGTCGATTTTCTGCATCATGAAAATCCAATGACCTGGGCTGGGATCGAACCCGCAACCTTAGGTGCAGAAGGCCAGCAACAAATCGACCACGCCACCCAGCCGGCTTAAGTAGAAATATTCAATACAGCATTTTACAGTAAAATTTTTTACCTAAATTGTTATAACTACCAATCGCAATTTTTGTTGTTCAGAGTACTTTTTCATCCTGAAAATAATTATCTCATTTTAATCGATACAAAGAATATCAACAACATTTTTTTTTAATAAATTATAGAATATATATATATATATATATATATATATATATATATATTATATATATATATATGTGTGTGTGTTTATGAATCCCAGCCCTTCAAGTGTCAGGGGGTAAACTTCCTACCAGGACAACTCAACCCACCTCCTGCATAAGAACTTTGACTTCTACTTTCGCCGGACTTAAAAAAGACACGTGTACTAATGATTCATTCGCTGCTGATCAATGCTGAAAAAGGTCTCGTCTTGTCATGGCTTAGAGTACAGACTGTTTTGCTGAACCTAGGAGCAAAATATAATATGATAAACGGCTGCACTTTGCATTTCTCCTGTCAATCTTTAAGAATTACTCCAATATATATATATATATATATGTCAGGACCCAGGCCTGCTGGTAAAATAAGGAGGGCATCATCTCTATAATAACGTCTTTATTTTGCTTCAATCACATAAAATCCAACAGGGTGGCCCTTTGGCGCGCAACCGAGTAGAACAATAGACAACAATTGGAAGGGAGTCACCAGCTAAGCCTTTCGAGTATGCGTTCTCCTTCGTCACCCTCCCACCTTTAAATAGGCTTATTTACCCACAAAATCCCTTTCGCGATGGTAAAGAGTTAGCTCTATTTTATTTACTACTTACTTAATTTTGAAGCTAAACTTTTCAAACCCCGACATATATATATTAAAATATATAATGGTATTTTGAAATATGTTTAAAAATTTGAATTTTCCAAATAAAAAAAAACATTTTAAAAAAAGCAGCATAATTAAAATAAGTATCTGAAACATAGGTTCCCGAATTGGTAATAATTCTTACCGACTCCTGGAGATCCTTGTGTATGCTGGGGGATGGAAAATTAAAATTAATTTCCGGGTGCGTGGACAACATAGGGGGTCCAGGAAAGGTTTAATATATAACAAAATATTTATAACCCATTTCCATTATTATATGAAAGTTAAAATGTATTAATAATGATTTTTTCGTGTTAAAGAATTTAGAGTAAAATATAAATGTATTTAGAATAAAATTCTTTTTAGCACATAAAAATACAAGTAATGACAAATTTGCACAGTGAAACTTGGGGCGGCAGTCATGCGAGTGTAAATATGAACGAAATCTTCCCACTACTTGCAAAACTTGAATAAAATATGGCAGTATAAACAGCGAGTACATCTAAACAAGGTTTAGAGTTTTGCTTTTGCTTGGTCCGATATATAAAATGAATGCAATAAATTTTCTTTGTTTTGAACAGAAAGTAGTACTTTTCTTTTGATTTGTACGAAGTTAACCTTCTTAAAAAAAATATGATATCGTTTCTTTCCTTCTGGAAGAAGAATACCACCTCCGCCTTTGTTGAGGGGGTTTGTCTGAGGAGCCAATAGCATAACGGAGATGTAGCCCCCGCCAAGTCATGTTTTATGCCTCAGCTGGAGCTTTCAAAGGGAGGGGGTACATTCGCCACTGTGAGGAGCCGTCGGTGTTAGCAATTGCCAAATTCTCTTGAGAAAGCTTTTCAATCAATTATAACATCCACAATCGGAAGACTAAGAGCTCTCTATCATAACTAGCGCGAAAACCCATGCTGATGAAATAAGATCTTATATATACTGTGTAAAACTACCCAAAAATCCAACCTCTCACACCAAAACATATCTTCCGAGTGCCCAGCTTTCACCCCAAGAGCACTAAAGCTTGGTCTAACCCCCATTTATGGACCCACAATAGGAGATTCTCTATAGCCAGAACGTCCGGAATTGGCAGCCTTTTTTGCCCCTAGTGGAATCTGGTGTTCTTACACTATTTTTCTTTGCCAAATCCATGGACACGAGAACAACAGCAACCTCCATTGGTTCATCCATC
>BMAV01011366.1:0-19834 GCA_019973955.1 Trichonephila inaurata madagascariensis | reverse complement strand
TGGCTTATAATAATAAGTGTTACTACTAATCTCCCTAAGCCAATTATAGTAAATCTTTACAGGAAAACAGCGAGTGCTAGATAAAAGTATTAACTTGCATTTTATTCTTACAAAAGTTAGAATTAATTGATGTGGATAGAATACAAAATTATAAGTGATACATGAAAATTGTGTGTGAAAATGCCATTGTTAGGATATATTTTCAGTTTGGAGAATGTGGAGCTATGGGAGATTCAATTATGCCAATCATTTAAAATTGCATTTATGGTAAATTTCTGTTAAAATAACATATTGATCATTTCATAGCACGGTTTAATTATACATTACAATGGAGAAATAAAACGTTGGAACGAAATTAGGGTAGAATTCCAATTTATTTGATTGCAAACTGTGTGTATTTGTTTAATTTGACCACTGACATATATCCAATGAAGAGTTGTTTGTAATAATATTGGGTGCGAAGTACGTTTTAAAGCAACATTTAGTCCTTGTTGTGTTAGGAAATTTATGATATAGAGTGTCTTGTGTTTTCCGAATTGATCGAAAACAATTATCGTCAACGCATCTAAATTTAATGAGATCATCTTATATTCTAAGATGTTAATATACAATTAAAGTATAGACTATAATATTCTATAATTTAATTATATACTTATCTTTCTATGCTTTATATTTTAGCTTACCAATTTAGGATGAAAATTCTGACGATTAAAGTGTTTATGACACTAATTTTTCTTCTTATACTAAATAAATGTTAAGAAAAAGATTGAAATCGGAGAAAAGAATTTATAGATAGGAATATACGATATAAAATGTTGATATTTACATTTAACCCCATTTTTCTCATAAACTATATCCGTAAGCTAAACTATAATACTTTTGTAATATTTTGTACATTGCAGTAAATGAGACATTAGAATTACTGATACATTTGACGAAAAAACAAAATAGTTTGCTTTGTAATGATACATATAATTGAAAATCTTATCGTAATACTGCATATAAAAAGTGATAATCAATTCCATTATTCATTATCTTAATATTCAAATTGTTTAAAGTAATTGCAGCATTTTTCATTCTACAAAAACGTTTAAGCTTTGAAAGATTTTGATCACAAATGCTTTATTTTCTCCCAAAGGTAAATGTCTTCATTGATTTTGCATTTACTCATTATATAAATGGTCCGTTGAGATGAGGGGAATATAAAGTTCTGTTCTTAACTTAATCATGTACTTAATCTCACAACTCTTTCTTTTAAATGCCTGGAAATGTTCCGTAATAGAGAAAGAAAGAGAACCGAATTCATGAAGATTATAAGCATACTCAAAAGTAGTGGTTATAGTATTTCTGAACTTACAGAAAATGTTTGGATTAGTTCCTTTATTTCTATTAATTTTGTTTTGATTTATATATGTATATAGTTCTTAAAGTTGAGTTACTTCGCTTGTTTTTGAAAAGGTTAAAATAAAATTAGTACTCATAGAAATAAGCGTGAAAATACCCAAACGTAATACTCAATAATTAAGCATAAAATATACTTTTCTTTATAAGTCTGCTTATTTTGAACAAGATTATTATTGCTTTTATTTTTTAATATATTTTCTATTTATTACGTGTTAATTATTTTAAATGTCTAATACAATATGCCTTTTAAGTTGCAATAAACTATAATATGTTTTTAAATTAAAATTAAATAACAAAAGTATGATAATTAACCCAACATACAATACAAACAAGCTTATTTTGCATGATTTTAACGTTAGGTTGGTTATTAACGGATTTCAAGACATGAAATTATTTCAACACATAAATAATTAAAAAAATTAGATGCTTCAAAAAAACTTAAATTTATTATGTTATAAAATGACATTAAAATTAAAAATGTGAATTTAAACAATTTCTTTTAGAAAATTATTTAAAAATTAACTACGAAGGAATTCTATATAAATACAAATATTTATTTCTCCAGCGATCCTTAACACACAGAGTCTTTTTTATGCTTGCAAATTCGAAAACATATTCCGTAAGCATAGTTTATAATTAATTAATAACGTCATAATCCATTTTTGTTTTTAAAAAAGTATTATATATATATATACTTTAAACACAACTATCTTCAAATGTTAGAGAGATGCGTAAGAAAAAACTCATCATACATCAAAATATTTTTTTAAGATTGTTTCTCTCTCCACCATTTTTATGTATTAGTTAGAGAAGAACATATCCTATCAGTACAAAAAACAACATTACGTCATATTCAGATCAATTAATTCTTCGCAATCATATTCTTATCATTTTGCCTGTAAGCCATTATTCCCTTCATGAGATATAATTCTTAATTCTGAGGAAAAGAGTTCGGATATTACGGCATATCTAGTCGTCTTCTAATTACTTGCGCAGGAAATGATGATTCTGCTGAAATTCTTGTAATGGAAAGGGAACTGTGGAATCCATAACTTTTATTTAATTGAATATACTAGTAGCAACATTGCTGGTAGCAATTAATGATTTTTCCCAATTTTTTCATTCTTGTGGGTTCATGGTAGTGGTGCAAAGTATTTGGGATATTATGTTCCGCTGTTTTGGAAATCTAGGGGTTATTTGGCTTAGAATTTATCTTTTTTAAACGTAAAGGAAGTGAGTTGCTTAAAGTGGGTCTCTTCTTTGAACGATGTCATTTGTAATGAATAAATTTCTGGAAATTCTTTTAATGAAGGTTAAGGATTAATGCCATATTTAAGTCGTCTATTATAGGGTATTCACGGATTACATTGATATAAAATCAATTATTTCAGATTCCCTAGTGTAAAAGTATATAAATACAATTAGTACAAACTGAAAATGTTTTATATTATAATAAGGATTTTTAATTAAACATTCTTTTTTTAGTATTTTTAATGCAATAAGTTATTTTACGTTAATAATCCTAAATAAAAATTTTTACATTTATTTATTAGATAAATTAAAGAGTTAGAACATAGTTTGATAGTTTTTGTGGAGAAAAATAAATATTTTTCTTAAAAGGTTACCTAGGTCAAGAACTGATATAATACAATTTTTTAATATCGGAAGTAAAAGTAACAGAAAAAATTTCGTGAGTTAAAACCTCAGAAAGAAATTAAAGTAAATTATCCATTTTACAAAAGAGAAATTTATCCGATGGTTTACTTTGATATTTTTTTGTATTTTTTATTTTTATCATCATTTAACGAAATATATGATGTGAATAATACTTCAAACACAATCAAATTAACTTGCAATAGTAATAACTAATATTTCTTAGTTAAATACACATGTAAAATTGAGCAATTTCCATAATGACATGATGGTATTATTTGTACTATCTTCTTTTTATAAAGTGTAATCATTCTAATATTGATTATATTAATTGTATGTATTTATTATTTATTTTAAACTAAGTACGTGTTTTTATTTTTATTTTGTATTGTTAACAAACGTAAATACATCAAAAGTTTAATTGTGCTAATATTTCATTTCGTAACAATAAAAAAAGAGGTAGATAGACTAAAAACATCAATATTTTTAAATTACGAAACGCTGATCTACTTTTTAAAATATTGTAGATTTGTAGAAATTATTGCACGTGCAATAAATTGGAAAGAACAGGACTAAATTTTGATTTATTATAGTATGTGATACATAGATACCCTTATCTTTATCTCATATCTGTTGTTTTTGCTTACCCCGCACGATCAACATTAACATTAAGTTGAGGCCTCCGAAATGCATCGTGATAAAAGGGCTACATTACGTCTTTCGTTTTGGTTGCAGCTTTGATCACTGTGTAGTTGACATTACAAGTTTACACAATTCTCCCCACTCCCCAGGTTTGAGACGAAATACGTCAGAGGTAGTACGGGGGTCTTTTAACCAATTTCCCTTACCCACAACCTCTTGAGAAGGATTTGGGTACACCGAGTATTTAAAGTGCATTCGTGCCACACAAGTACAAAACATTAACTTGCCATTCTTTTCCAGGGTTCTAACCCAAACCATTTTGTTGAGCAGTCAAAGTCACTAACCACTATCCCTTTTAGGTGGGCAAACATTATATCTAACCTTAATATGTACTCTACAAATTATAAGTTACTCAATTCACTCCCCAATGTCATCGTTTTTCACACATGCATCCGTATACGGTGTATTGGGTGGGAGAAAAAACCACAAATTTGAAAGTTTTCTTTGAAATAAGTAAATACTTCGAAATAACTGTCAAGATCATTTTAGCATTCCAAACCTTTGAATTGTTTTACTCATAGCAGCGTAAAGAAAAAAAAATCGTATATCGGGGGGAAGGATATATACATTCGGAAAACATAATGCATGGGGACCAGACGGATATATACGTAAAATTTATTGGGGTTAAACAAAGAAGTTTTAAGTTTTTGAAAATGTCTTCATTTTTTTCACTGCATCCGAGAAATATGTTTTACGCAAACTTAAAAATTAAAGGAAAATCTTATATAAAAGAACTTCATGTTGACAGGGCAACAACAGTAGACATTGTGATACTGTACAATATATTTTCTAATAATAATTCAGTCCTTTGTCTTTCCCTTAGAATAAGTAAAATCCTAATGATATTTTAAATCATACAGCAATTATATAAACAAAGTTGTTAAAAAAGAACACTCAGCTTCTTTTGCAGCGTTTAAAAACTTTCTTTTTTTCATTTGATTAGCTAAAGTGAAACTTAAGATCGATAATTGTGATTCATTTTATCTTAACTCATTCCTTGATTTCTATTAATTTTTTATTTTCCGGGGATATTTTATGTTTACAAAATTAATATTGATTTAAACAACTGTCTGACGTGGAGGTAGGTGACGAATTAAAATCCAATAGGAAAAGCGTTGCAATAAAAATTCCACCAAAATTTTCTTTAATTTTGGGAATAATGTTTTGGGGGTAGGGTAAATAGATGTGGTCTGTTATCTCCCTCCTCTGCCACGCACAATCGCTTGTAAAGCTTATTGGTAATTGAATTGTGGCTTGGGGAGAGTGAAAAGTTGGTAAAATAATATTTCTATTCACAGTGGCTAATTAATTTAAGGTATTGGAATAATTTCATTCAGGAAAGCTTTGGGAAAAGATTTACTAATTTAATAATTGATGAAAAATAGTGAGTAATTTATCAAACAGAATTTGAAGTTCGAATAGCTTATTCGAATAAATTCAATTAAATCTCCCTATAATGATTACTAGTGTTAACATTGCATATCGATTCATTTATATCATCCAATTTTAATTAATATCATTAAGATTTGAAATAAATGGGAAATCTTCAATCCTAATTCTTAAGAACATTTATTAAGAGTGTCATGTACAGAAACATTACAGAGCATTGCAGGAGGAAATTTCATGCTGATAAATGAAAAGGAAATTTAATACTCTTATTAATGATATAGTATCTATATATTGAAAATAACAAAAGTGTCTGATAAATATTTGAATAATATTGATAATCAATTTCGTAATATTATATGATTTTTTAAAAAAAATGACAATGTTCGTAGATTGAGGAATTATATATAATTATTCATAATAAATATAACAATCAAATTTTCAAAATATGAGTCTGTTAAAGCTGAAAGACAATTAACTAAAAACAAAATATCGAATTAATTGATGTTTTATACTCTGAAATATAAATATTTAATACTTATAACTTAACAAGTAGATAATTTAAAACGTCTTTGAAAATGCTTTTCTCCAAATTAAAAAAAAAAATGTTTTTATTTCTAAAAATTAATTTTATTACGATATTTTGTAATAACCATCAAAACGAGAATATATTATGAAACTTTCAAGATTTAAGCTAGTTTCAGAAATACCATTGTTTTTAAAAATATTTATTTTGATTTCATTTATATATAAATTTTCAAAAAGTCATTTAGTTTTAATTCTTTAAAGCGGTACGAGCATTTTTCTTTGAATAAACAAACAATTAATTTGCATTTTTTTCCTCCTTGCATCTTACCTGCAGGATCCATTTATTAATTACCCTTAAATTAATTGAAATTGGTATGTAAACTTTTCAGAAATGATACATTTTGTTCATTATTCACTCAACTAACAATAACTTTGAAGTAATTTACTGCATGTTTGATTATTATGGTTCATATCTATAGTTTTTTTCTACCTTTTATTTTTATCTCTTATATACACAACTGCATAAAATATCTCAATTTTCTGTACAGAAACATTGAAATATTTATACAATGTTTATTTATTTGACTTTAAAATGCCAAACATCCCAAGTGAGCAAAGAATATTACCATTTTTCCCATAGTAATTTCAAAAATAAAATCTAATGATTTGTAATATTTCGATTTTACTGTTATGGTATAATGTGACTCAAGCGTATTAATATTAATACCTTACACTGCATTTTCAATATTTAATACTATTGTATATATAAATATTTTTTAAAAATATTCTCCCAGTCCCAGTATTATTCCAGTCACAGAAATATACTAGTAATATTATGTTGGAAGAAGAAAAATAAGTTATAACGCGTATAAATAAGTTTTATTGAACTTATTTTTAGTAAATTATTAAGAAACAATGTGTTTGTTAAAATGTTAATTTTAAATTGGGTTATGTTTTGATATCTTCGCAAAAATAATGAATTTTATTAGAACATTTTTAAATATTAAAATAAAAATATCTGAAAAGAGACCTTTTTTTTTTACTTAGTTACCGTATACTGGAATGCATATAAGTTGTTAGTCAAGCAAAATCACATTACATAATTAATATCATGCAATTATTGTAATAAATTTTGATACGTATACAAAGGATACATTTCGCATAATAATAAAAGTACATATACGGCTTAAATCAAATATATACGGCCGATTTTCTTAGGTCTAGTTAATGTGTTATGTTAGACATAAAAAAAATTGGTAAATTTCATTTGGATGTTCAATCGAAGGAATCATATTGCGAAGCAAATGCATTCAGTCAATATTGTTTTGTCCATGATTTTCCTATAGATTTTGCCATCTTGTGTGTATAACTCATAAATTCAATATTTGAATATTTCTTTCTTATCGAAACAGAATTATCCAGGTGTTGTCTTACGACATCATCAGAATATTTTTTTTTCTTATTTAAGAAAACTTAAATGGACTGAAACAAGTTGAATATACATGAAGTCATGCATAAAGAATATAATGAGAAAAGTTTTACATCTTAGAATTTAGTACTTTGTGACAGAAATCTCTTCTTTATCCCAATGGAATTGTTCGAAAAAAGACTTTCACTTAAGGTTAATATATTTAGTTATAACATTAATCTAACTTGTGTAGTTTCACTAAAATTTAACATCGCTTTTTTGAAGAATTTCAATAATTTATATTGTCTGCAGTGGTTAATCACATGAGCATCTTGGTCTTTTACGCATAATAATGGCATAAAATAACCAATTATTGACAATGACAATCATAAAAACCTAAAATAGATATTTTTTGTGAGACTGGGGAGAATATATACATATGTTTGCTTAAATAGATTGCTCTCAATTTCCTAGTAACCCTTATTATCCAGCATTTAAACGTGTGCTCTTCTCAAATTATTTCTAAAAGTCACGTTAGGTGTTTGTGTCTCTGCCAATGTTTCGAGGTATTAAATTTAGATAAATATTTATTTTCTTGATTAGGTTTGAATATATTCAGGGGACTGGAATATAACACATTTCTCCCCATAAAAATACACAGAATTTTTAAATCAGTGTTTTTCCGACTGTATGTTAGTAGCAAATGTACCAGAGTGATAGATAGAGTTTTAAAAAAATAATTGATAAAAAAATAACCAAAATGTTCATGTTTATGACCATTTTCCGACTCAAAATATAAAAAAAAATATCGCTGACAAAACAACTTTGAAAACTTTAAAATGGTTACATAAAAAGTGTTAAAAATAAGTTTTCTCGTGTTATTTTCGAAAAACGAACGAAACAGATTATACGATTAAATTTATTTTCTAATTGATGAACAATCAACACTGGCCCCATATATTTAAAAAAAAACCGCCTTGACATAAGCAACAAATTAATATGTAATAATCCATTGAAGGTTACTGTGATTACATAACTCCATATTCAAATTTAAGCTAGTCCATTTTGAACTTAAACTTACATAACTAATTTACAAAAATTAAATATCTCTTTATTATTCTAAATTCTTTGAAAGTATTTTAAGAATACAGACGGGTAGTTATAAAAACTATATAAAGTTTGCAGTTTCTTTTTATGCATGGAAATTAATATTATATAAGGAATTTTTACATTATTAATAAATTACAGAGGAAGTGAGTAAAAGTTATGGACAAACTAAAATTTATTTTATCGTCCTTATTATAAAATATATAGCTCAAATGCGAGGCTGTATTCGTGTAAGCAATACTTGTGATTCAGCTTTATCGAATAAAAGAATTTACTTCTAAAATTTCATCTACTGTTGCTGACAAGAAAGTAAAGTAATAAATCACTTCTTGACGTTGAAAGCCCAGAACTTCTGGGAGAAACAGAGTAAAATTCTTAAACATGATGTTGTATCGAATTTTATGAAACGAGCAACTTCAAATATCCTTGTTGCAGTAGAAAATATAAGTTAAAAGTAATTTCTGAATACATATCCGATGATGGTTTCTTATGTATATATGGATGTACATGTATTTTCGTGTGTGCGTGATTTTAAAATTCGCTATTTTTAGACAAAAATAATAATAAATGTTTATTACATAAATGGCTTTAGGTGTAAATAGTTGTTTTAAATATATTAACATGTATATATCTTCTAAATGAAGAAATTATTCTTAAAAAAATATTATTGAAGATATGTATATTAAATTTCCAAATTAAATGCTATATACTTTTTTAACCCTAACTTTTGCTAAATAATAAAATTTAAAAATATTTTTACTATAAAATGTAGCAAAATATTTTGACGTAACTTTCCACCATTCATTCTAATACTCTAAATATTTAACTAAATATTTATTTTTATTACAATTTCCTCAATTTAATTTCCAGCAATGCTGACTGCGGTGTCGTAGGGACTGGGTTCGAATCTCGGAGAAAACATGGATGTTTGTAAATATATAGTGCCTTTACGGCATGAGGGTACTCTAAATAGCCGTCGAGCTACAAGTCCTCTCGTGTGGTTGGTGTAAGGGGAAGAGAGTTGTGAGGCTCCTGGCCACCCCTAGGGTTTTCTCCCTGTAAATTGGGGTGGAACCGAGCAAAATCATACTGTCACCTACAGGATGCTCAAAGCCAAGGCTAATGACATGCGTAAAAATTATATCCCTTAGCTGTGATGAATTTCGTGGGCTTACGATCTGATTTCGTCAGGCAGATGGCTTTAGTCACAACAACACAATTTCATCAACATTGGATTAGTGATATTAAATGAAGAAAATTGGTTGCAATATTTAAAATAAAATAAATTAGCTTTGTTATAATGCATAAGACTAAAACGAAATTTACGGTTTATTAATAATTATTAAGCAGAAAAAAATAATTAAAATTACTTTAGGTATATTTTACATCATTGAAAGGAAATGCATATTAAAATTTTAAACATTAAAGAGCTAAACAAGGCAATATCTTGAAAAGTTTTTTTAATCATCATTTTAATATTTACTGATTAGTATTTTAGTCGAATTTAATTACTTTTAAAATTAAACTA
Source organism: Trichonephila inaurata madagascariensis (assembly GCA_019973955.1). Classification (NCBI taxonomy): domain Eukaryota; kingdom Metazoa; phylum Arthropoda; class Arachnida; order Araneae; family Nephilidae; genus Trichonephila; species Trichonephila inaurata. The sequence goes on along the minus strand of BMAV01011366.1, from coordinate 10,118 downwards.
AAACCCTGGATTTCTTGTTCAAAAAGTCATAAATAAACTTTTTTTTTCATCTATAAAATTAGTTAAATAAAATACTTAAACAAGTCTTCAAATTTCAATTCGATTTATTGTGCGACAGACGCTAAGCAGACTGACAAAGTGCATTGACATTTACCAGATATGGTACTTTACGTGCAAAACACACCCACACGCACTAAAGTTTTAAATTTTTATTTTAATAAGCATTCTATTCTTACTCATTTTTAAACCAGTATGAAAATAGGGATCTAATATGATAGAAAATTGTTGCTCAATATTTAGACGATTTAATAAAAGTACATCTTACACCGCATCGCCATTTTTTTCCAAATACGAAAGACTCTTAAGCCTATGGTACTGTGTGTGCTTATGCTGAAAGAAAACATAAATAAAAACTCTGGTTTCTCATAATATAAGGTGTGAAATCAGCCATAGTTCCGAAAGAAACACTAGAAAAGTAATAATTAGTAATTTCTATGTATTTTGAAATGATATCAATAGAAACTAAAACGAATTCTATAAAAAAATTAATAAAAAAAATAAATAAATAAATAAAACTTTAAAAAAATATTGCATTTTTCCATGCATGCTCTCATAATGCTGTATGTTAATATATTAAGAACAAAATACTAATTTAAAATAAAGAAAGAAAGGCAAATCGAAAATGCTATACATCTTTAGGCAACTTAAAAAGAGAGAGAGAGAGAGAAATTTCTTCGGGAGTAAATAAATTCTACAATATGTTTTCATTATATTATTAGAGCTATATACATTTTTTGTTTTGCAGCAAAAATTTTTATTCATAACTATTTTTTTTCTATTTTTAATACCTTTCAATAAAGGCATGAATTTAAATGCCGGAAAAATAGCACATATGATTCTTCTGTGTGATAACTTATTTTAATTCATCCAGATAAAAAGCATTTTCAATTACATATAACATAGGCTTCATATGTTTCAAACTTTGCACATGTTTCAAGTGTAAAACAAGCAAAAGATTTGAAAAATTAAATTTCAATTTTATGTGTAAAACATTTCTAGTTAAACACTATTTTTATAAACTACAGTAATATCTGCTGAAATTAAAACAATACAGATTTATTTGGATTAAAAATGAGTTCAAGTATTTGTGTGTTTGATACTGATAGTACTTTACTAAGGAATAAAACTTATTCTTAAAAGTATTGATCATAAATCTTCGTATTAAAATATATTGGGATTATTCAAAGCAGGTATCCTTTTTCAGCATTAAAATTATATTTGCTTAATCCTGATAAATGTAATGATATTTGTTATTCGAAATAATTCAGTGTATTCTTCATTTCATAATAAATTTAAGACAAAACAATTGCAAATAATTTATTTTCCTTCTAATGATAAATGTCATCATCGATTTTACATTTACTGATTACACAAATGGTCCGTTGAGATGAGGGGAGGATAAAGTTCGTGCCTAACTTAATCATTTACTTAATTTCCATAACTCTTTCTATTTAAATGCACGTTATGTCCCTTAACACTTTAGACATGAAAGAGAATTCATCCATTAAATAGATTAAATTAAAACTCTGGGGCTGCATACTCAACAAAACTCTGGGGCTATTTGTGAAGATTGGGAATAAGTGAGCATTTCTATGAATTTATTTCAAATGCTTTCAGGGATTTAATTAGTAAGTTTGGAATAAATAACATTTCTTCCTTCTTGATTGAAATTTATTAGCTTAGAACTTATTTCTTTGTATTCCTAAAGATAAAGTAGGATGGATAAACTAGCAATCATATGTTCTCGTATTGTTTATTGATTTGGTTTGATCTATGTTTTAGGTTATTTTTCTAAATCATAACCTTTTGAGTAGGTTTAGAACTTTACTTGTGAGATATTACTAAGCAATTTGTGTTTTCAGATATTTTTTTAAAATTTATGCGTTCTCTTTCCTATTTTTACTATAAAACATGCGCTTTAAATTAATTATAAATTTTACTTGTATAAGTTTTAATTTTTACCATTATTTGTTCAATTTATATTTTTATTGCTACAAAAGTTTATAGAAGAGTTTTCGAAACTTTGATAAATTCTGGAAATATTATCTATAAATTTGTATACTTGTAATTGTAAATCAACCAACGTATCCTGTTTCTGATATTATTATCCATAAATTTCTATATTTATTATTGTAAATCAACCAGCTTATCCTGTTTGTGATGTATTATTTATATACATAAAGGAGAAAAGTTACTCTTTCATTTACTCACTAAGCACGATATCTCCGGAACTATAAGACCTAGACTTAAAATTTATTAAAAATATTCCTTTTGTGGAGTAAAGATCCGCTACAAAATATATTTTGCAAAAATTAACCCCAAAAAGCACTGTTAGGTTTTAACATGGGTTATAGATAAATATTAACTCGCGTTTTTTTAACTGTAAGACCTACAGAAATTAAGTTTGATAGGCCTGTTCCTTTCATGGAATAGAGATCCACTAAAAACGAGTTTTGTAAAAATCGACCCCTGAAGGGGTATTGTGAAGAGTTAAGGGGCATTATAAACTCAGACATTCCCGTTTTTAAACCATTACATCTATATAGACACGATATTTGGTAGGAATATTCTTTTCATAGAGAAGAGAGTTCTACTTAGAACGTTTTTTTTCGAAAATTGACCCTCAAGTGGAACAAGGGCTTGTCATTGCTGATAAAAAACAAAATCCTGTTTTTGAACGGAAAGACCCGCATACCTGAAATTGGGTAAGCATGTTCTTTTTGTTGAATAGAGATCCGCTAAGAACGGATTTTAAGAAAAATTTACTTTTTTTCGGAGTGTTGAAGTGGAAGTATATGGGCGTATAAGAAAAAAACTTCCCATTTTGAAACTAATGGATCTACAGTAATTAAATTAAGTATGTTTGTTAATTTTTGCAGAATTAAAATCTACTAAGAACGCATTTTACGAAAATTGATTATCAAAGAGGTACGGGGCTTATCTAAAATATTTTTTTTAAAGTTTTCCTTATCTTGCATAAATGAATGCAACATGTGTAAATGACTTGTCAGAATTATATATACATATATATAAGCATCATAAAAATCTAAATAATAAAACCTCACATGATGAATAAATATAAAATCAGTTCATTTATACTTACCTAATTCAATTCACATTATATTAAATTTTAGTTTTCGTGCGTGGGTAGTAAAAAAAGTGAAGTAACAATATTAATTAATTTAACTTAAGTATTCCACATTCAATTAAAATCATATGTTTTCTGATACATGTTTGAAAATTATTTTTTGCTCGAATTTACAAGAAAACTTTAAAAGCATGGAGTCGTTAACTACGAGATGTAATTTAAAAATTTTACAGGAGTTTACAGAATTTTACAAAAATTTAATTCGATTAAATTTAAAAAGGAAAAAAAAAAATAACCACACCTTAACATTTGGACATTTTTTTAAAGAAACAAAAATGTGCATTACGTTAATTTTGCATAAATTAAATATGCAGCCATGTTTTCATTTATTTTACTGTACTTACGTTATTTTTGTACATTATTTGTAAACTTTTTTCTGCCACTTCTTTTAGCAATATGTTAAGGTATTTAATGACGTTTTCATAATTTCAATAAAAGTTACCATAGTAATATTTTCATTCATATAAGTGTTGAATTGAATCTCACAATGTCCTAATTTTCCTTCCAGTTATGATATTGGAATTCATTTCAGTAGTAAACCTATAAGTTATGAAGAGTAATACGGAACACTAATAAATAATCACATTTGAGAAAGGCGGATTTTTCTGGAGTACTTCTTTAAATGACAATTAATTAGTGCAAAACGGTCATTTCGTGTACTTTTTTCTTTACTACAGTAAATCTTTTAGCATTTACTGAGGAGAAGATTTTCTTTTCTAAATAAAAATAATTTAGGATATTTAATTTTTTCAAAAAAACACTTCATGCGTTTATTACATTAAATTCAGATGCACACAAATGTAAATACACTGTTACAAAAATAATGCAAACAGAAATTACCAAACTATTCTTAATACCTAAATATAAGGCCTCAGGGAGTGTAAATAGTTATTTTCAATTGTGTATGGCTTACAAATTTGTGTATAATTATTATTCCGGGCTGTAATTATAAATTAAAGTATCAAAAGTGAGCCTTCAAAACATCACGGCAAAAACAAATTAACTTTTCTTTCCTTTTTTATGATTTCATAAAATTAAAATACTTTACACTATAAGGAAAATATAATGCATTAATTTAGGGTCAAAATATACAATTATATTTTCACATTTTTTATGATTTCTACATAAAGAAATTAACTTTTTTTTCTGTGCATTGAATTTCTAATCACATTTCCTAACTTACTACAAGAGCAAAAATTCCATATATTTTAATGTTACAGTTAACACTTTATTTTAAGTAGACTTTCAGAAGGAAGTGTGTCAAATTTAGCATTTAACTAATGCGTGGTTTCACAAAATCTCTGGTCTCCAACCACAAGTATCCCCCCTTAAGTGAGCCTTGCCTTTATAAGTACCAACTAGCGGAGGTTATTCATGGATGTATACCGAGAAGATAAATTATCTGAAATGATATTTTTAATCCATTTATCTTTAGTTTAGCGTACCGCATCTAGCTCTCAATTGATTTAATAGACATGGGGTTGGGCACACTTCTAGTATTCTAATTTTCTGTGACTCACTAAAGTAATATACCTTAGTTTTAATGATTTCTGAACAAGAAATTGTTCCTCTTACCTCACATGAAAAAAATTTAATATTTGGTAAGTAATTAGATAAACTGAGAGAGAAATTTTGAGGATTTAGCTTTTGCAAAAGCCAGATTCTTTTGCTGGTGATGATATTGTTATGTGGTTGTGTACTTATTGTTAAACGTCTGTTGATCTTCACTAAGATAATTATAAGGAAAATATTTCAAATGCTCTGCTCAGGTACAAAATTAGGCAATGTAGATATTATATCACAACATAAAGTAGTATAATGTTTTAAGGTGCCATGTCCAGTGTCGTAACATATGCTTTAATTATTACAAATTATATGTTTAGACTTCTTCATACTTTTTGGGTAAAAATTGTCTACAAACCTAAGTATTACATCTAACTTTTGTATATTATGTATTTATTTACCCTAAGGAAAATTCTTTGTTTCATATTATTTTTATTTCCTTAGAAATAAAACACAGAAAAGAATCATGCTTATTTGTTCAAGAAATAAATATATAAAAAAATTGGACTCTTTTACACATTGATTTAGTTATGTTAGGAAGATATAAAAAATGTTGGTTTGCTAAAAGTTTGTGAAACTTAACTATTATAGTTAGGTTTAACGTAACTGAATACACACATGGTCTTTTAGACCACGCTACGTAAGTAGCAGGAAGAAATTGTTGCACATTAGCACATGAAATAAAAGTTAAGCAACTGTGTCTAGATTAAAGGTTAAATTCATTAGAAAACAATGAATAGATTAGAATATAAATTAATAGGACTATCTGAACTACGTGATTGTAATCATAGACTAAATGGGTGAAATCAAAGATCATTATTTTCTTCCAGCATAACTGTCATTCTGCTATTAAATTAAATAAAATATAAGACTAAACTGTTTTTCGTTTTCATAGCGGAATCTCAAAGGAGTAAGAAATTTTCTACTTGGTTAATTTGGATTTCACTAGATAAGCTGTCGTAATTGTACTTTGTCTGGATTAGGGTATAAAAAAAAAACCAAAGAAAACCCCGGGATTGGTTGTGGCGGAAAAAGTTTCACCCGGGAAAGTTAAAAGGTTCAATCGGGGAAGTAATCTTTAAGTGAAGTTTTTCTCTAACATGGAGGTAAAAAAAGTAAGCAAAAAAAGCCTTCATTTAAGGAAATGGATCAGTGGGAAAAAGTTCATCCAATAATCTTACCACTTTGCCCAGTTTGCTTAGAAAGGAAAACTTTAAGTCTGTAAATATGTTTAAGTATTGAAAAGTAAATTAATGTATTTTGAAGTTTTATTTAAATACAATCGATAAAAAGTTTTTTGAGTGTACTTTTTCACATAAAACAAAATTCGTTTTAATGTAACAGTTATTATATTTTTCTTTTTTTGGAAAAAAGTCATATCTAACTATACTTCTAGAATAGGGTTTAATTTTGTTCTTTTTCTATAAAAAATTTTTTATATATGTTACTTAATCCAACATATGCCAGAACGCAATTCATAAAATAAAATTCTAGAGTTCTAGACTTTTATTTCAGGATTATTATCGTGAAATATTATTCTATGTGATTTATAAGCAATATCTAATCAAATGGGTCAATAATTTTCTTACTTAATTGTAAGCAGTGCAAATTAATTGAAACATAATTCTTCAAATAATAGGACATTGCTCATTCTAATAAGCAAGGATTTCTAGCAAATATATATATATTAAATGCTTCATTCTAATTCAGATGCTAACAGCGAAAAATATCACTTCCAACTGTAATATATTAGCGAAATTGTAAGTCACTCAAAATGTATACATAAATTGCATAATAAAAAATTCTATTCTCAGCATTCTTATATACGTAGGAGTTTCGAAAAGTAAGGTAACACACACACAAGAACTCTGACAGGTGTGTACATTACCTCTATGAATAAAAATTACTCTGAAAATAACGATCACATTATTCAAACGTTGCCGGTAGATGGGCCCCGTTCCCCTTCCCGCAACGACCCCAAATCCCCAAATAAAAAGGGATTTTTGGGTGCGCTGACGGAAATATGGTTCTCACAATTGAAATAAGAAATGAGATCGGTATTTTGAATTAATAGAAAATTTCTCCAGCTGAAATTCATCGGCAGTTTGTAAAAAGTGTTATATCACAAAGACAGTTGCGGTTTTGATGCACGGGATTTGACAAAAGCAGATCGCACTGCCAAGATGATGAAAGAGTGATTCCCCAGAAAGAATTTTTTTCCCCCCGACCACCTTTTTCCCCCCTTTAGTCCGGGAAAACCAAAAACAAATGATTTCCCATTTCTTTCGATTTTGTAAATTTTTTCAATTTTTTTTTCAAGTTTTAACAGAATTTCTTTAAAATTTGATAAATGCCAGTTTTTTATGAAATTTTTCAAATTGGTTTGGATATGAACAAAAATTTCATTAAAAATATCCTTTTGGTACTGATTTTCTTCCTCCTTGGTTTCCTTTCAATGTTTTCTTCCCATCTATAAATTATCTAGATAAAAGCAATTTTAAAAAACCCAAAAAAAAATACAAACTTAATAGTTTTTGCATTTGTTCCGGACACACGGCGTTCTTGGGAATGAGCGAGCCGATTGGCTTTCAAAGGCTGCAACCAAGCAAAAAATTTAAAATTGACGTTAATATTCCAAATCGTTTACAAGAGGATCACGAAAAAAAAGAATGGGAAGTCTAGGACCAAGAATATCTCTTTTAATAAAGGGGGCATAACAAAGAAATTTTTCCAACCATTAACAAAAAAACTGTCATGCCATCATTTTTACACTAACTCAAAAAAAATTTCTCACTGGTCAGGGAATTTTAAAAGTACTTTTGAAATAATTTAATTTTGTTCCTACATCTTCCTGTGACTGTAATATTGGAGGCGAGGAAAAAAGGAACATTTCCCTTCTGTGTTCCATGTTTTTCCGAGAAAAAAGATCCTAAAACGGCTTTTAAGGGGCTTTAAAATTGGCCTCCCCAATTTTTTCACCAACTTCTTTTTACTAAAATCTTTCAAAAACTTTTTTTCAATTTGTTGTAACTATTTGTATTCCCTTTAAACCCCCAAAATATATATATATATATATATATAATATATATATATATATATATATATATATATATATATATATATTTTTCCCGAATGTGTGTTTTTTACTTAAAACCTCGTGTGATACTTTTTTGGTGCAGGGATTTTATAATTTTTTCAATTAAAAAAAATATTTTAAAAATTGCGCGTTTTTATTACGTATTTCAAATATACATATTAAATTTACATTTTAGAGTTAGAAACAAACAAACAATTTTTGTAAAAGTACTTTTATTTTAAAATATAAAATTAGATCATAAAAGTAGGAACATAAAACATAAATGAAAACTTAAACAGGAACAAAACACAGCTAAAATTGGGAAAAATGCATACCTAAAAATTGGGGTTGCTCAAATTTTTTCTTCTATGTTGCCCGTGGAAATCGCGGAATGCTCAGCGGGAGGGTTAAAAAAGACTTTGGAGTTCACCATTTCAGAACTTATGCCGAGGTTCAGTTAGCTGTCTTGATGTTATTACACAGCATTGACACTGATTTCTTTGATGCTGGTTTCTATAGTTAAGTTGAAACAAATGCCTGTATAAGTATGGTGATTCGGTAAAGATGAAATAATTTTGTTATTTTTTTAATTGTATATATATATATATATATATATATATATATATATATATATATATATATATATATATATATATATATATATATATATATATGTATATTATTTCTTGAATAAACGGTTATTTTTAAATGGGTATTTAAATTTTACTTTTTGAAAACGTATTTTGGATATAATACATTTCATTAAATTGTGGGTAATGGGAAAAAAATTAAAAATCTCTAAGTTGTATTTCGGGGTATAATTTAAAGTTCTACTGAATTTATTAAATCAAATTTTTAATTACTCATTTTTTTCCAATATTAAACAGTTATTCGAGGGCTAAACACCAACTGCAATCTATCTACAAACATTCAACTGCAACTTTCACCTTTCTGTAAGCTTTATTTATTTATTTACTTTTTGAAGTCATCGGTTGATTTTTATTTTTGTTCTTTAGATTTATTTTAAATATTTCATTGTTAATAAAGTTTTTATTGTTATTATAGCTGTCGATTATTTAATTTGTTGAGATCTTAGAATATGTTTAAGAAGTTAAGAAGCAGTTAATCTTAAAATATTTTGTGGATTTCTACATTGAAGACCTTATACCTTTTCACATTTCTCAATAACTATTACCATTAATTAAAGTCAGTAATATTTCATTGGGCATATTTATCATCTCTTTATCTATACTTACTCTTATTTTGACCATCATTTCAAAAAGTTTTTAAAGCAATGTGCATTGCATCCATACAGCTGAGTTTTAAACAAAATCAGTATAGAATATGTATAAATTCTAGTGGAACGAGTCACGGATGGTTATGTACAAGATACAAATCATGTTTCTTTTTCTTTTTTTTTTTTAAATTCCTGATTCCCTTGAAAGACATATGCAGTGAAATGAAGATTGTAGTCTGTGCTATTGATTTAGGCATTTGAACAGTTCCTTTCAAAAAATTTTATAATCAAAACCTCCCCAGGAATTCTTTTCGGGAGATACATGGAACTATGATTCTCATACATTGAGTCTCTCTCTCTCTCTCTCTCTATCTCTCTCTCTCAATGCACTGTTTATTATTCACTTCTGAAGTCACACATACAAATACTGTATTATTTTCTGTCATTTTGTTGCATTCTGCGAAAGAAAATTCTTTAAGATTGATTTATATATTTGCGTTTGAATAAATCTAAGTGTATGTATATTATTAAATGTAAAGGAAATTTACATTTAATATTAAAGATAATTTTTTCGAAACGTATTTATCATTAAAGCACTTGTCAAACCTTTTTAAGCGTTTTATATTTCTTTTTTATAGAAAAAAAAGGCCAAATTTTTTGTTTTTTTTAAAAGAAAAAAAAATTAAAATATAAGAAGTCCTCAGGGGGAATTTTTGGTTTTTAAAATTTCAACAAACTAAAATTATTAGAATTTTAGGAAGCTGCATCCTAGAATGTATTAAAAACTTTAAAAATACCTTAATCAATTCGTCGTTTTTTATCATGCGTAAAGTAAAAAATGTTTTTTCCCTTTTTCATCCTTATCATTTAAGTTTCTTTTTGGATTGATTATTTTAACCTTCTTTTAAAATATGGTTTTTAAATGTCCGACGGGGATTTTTAAAAATTAACTTTATTTGGTCTGAAATATATTTACTACGATTACTTAAGATTTTAACCCAATTTTTTTGTTTAAATAAAAGGGAAATTCCCAA
>BMAV01011365.1:655366-679580 GCA_019973955.1 Trichonephila inaurata madagascariensis | reverse complement strand
AGTTCAGTTCAGTTCAGTTCAGTACAGTGATGAACACTAAAAATGGAGACTTGGCTAAAGCCTTATGCTCCGATATATTATGGATTAGATCTTAGCTTAAGTTGTAATGTACGGTTAGTGATTCCCACTGTCTATCAGTAGTTTTAACTTTCGCCTTGTGTTTTAACTGAAATTGAAGAAAGTGGAATATTGAAAATCTATTAATTAGGATTTTAGAATCTATTTGGTTGATGTTAAGAATTCCTCAACTTTTTGAACTTGCTCTATTGTTTTACATTTTGCTATTGAGGAATATGACTATTCTCTCTCTCTTCGTGGTTGGAGATAAAAAAATTTTTTTAAATTTCACGCTGTGATTTGTATTTGACACAGTTTAATATAAAGTGTTCACTCGTTTCTGGTACTTGACAATTTGCACACAAAGGAGAATCTGTGAGTTTAAAAAGGAAATAAATATCATTTAATGGTAATTTTTTAGCTCGCAACTTATTGATTAAATCTTCTGTATTTCTATTTTTTGCTACCTGTCTATTCAACTTTTCAAGATGAGAAATATAAATATAATTTTTATGTTTTTTGCTTTTTTTCCATATTTCTTCGTTTTTACTGTTGTGTTGTTTTTTTAAATATGTATGTAGGTTTTCCCAAGTAATCCAATGAATAATATTCCATGGTTCTGGAGCGGCTTTAGCAAATTTATCAACTCTTCTTCATTAATTTTTATTCCTTTGTGAGCTGGTACCCAAATGAATGTAATTGATTGAGCTATTTGGAGGCACTCATGTAGAGTTGAATTTAAATTCAATATTATCGTATTGGATTTTTTATTAATATTTTGCATACTTTTTAGAACTGATAAGCTGTCCGTTAGGATGACATAGTTTTCTGTTTCAGTAACCCAATTTTTTAACGCAGTCCATATGGCTATAGCTTCAGCTGTGAATATTGAAATTATTTCTTTCAGTATAAAATTTTGTCGAACTTTTTTCTTGGGGATTAATATTCCTATTGACGTTTGATAAGAACTTTTTGAACCATTTGTTGCTATTATGATATTGCTACTAAAGTTTGATTGAATGTAATCATTAAACATATTTTGTATTATGACATCTGGAAACGCGCGATTCTCAACGCGTTTTGATTTGGAGAGAGATCGGGACCCGGTTTTATCCCAGTAACATCAAGGAAAGACATCGTTACGGTGGTCCTGGAGTTCTTGTCTGGGTTGGCNCCATCTGTTGCTATTATGATATTGTTACTAAAGTTTGATTGAATGTAATCATTAAACATATTTTGTATTGTGACATCTGGAAAATCCTTGTTTTGAAATGGTAGTTCATGAGTATAGATTTTTATTTTGTGATTTTCATAGATTGGAGGAGGAGGGATCCACTGAAGAATATCCATTTTAGATATACAAAGTTCTTGGAGCAGATTGATTGTCTTTTGAAAAATACTGATCTCTTTTTCCCTATGTTTATAAAAAATATTATTTATATCCCAAAATAACTCTGCGTTCGGGGACCAGTCTTTTAATGCTATTTGTTTAGTTATAAATTTTTGGCAAAGGAAATTATGCCCATTAACAATACTTCCATTCATAGATTCTGCTCTTAATAAATCTAATGGGGTGTTTCTTGGGAGACCTAGGGCTAATCGTAAGGCAGCATTATAAATTGGTTCTAATTTTTGTCTGTTGGTATTGCTAGAAAAGGAAAAAGGTTGACTTCCATAGTCAAAGATAGAACGGATTGTGGCATTGATATTTAATAGATGATCAGATCTTGTTCCTATTTTCGGAGAAGATAAGGCTTTAATGGCATTTAAATATTTGAATCCTTTCTGACGTAGGTAATGTATATGATATTTCCAGGTGATATTGGGGTCGAAGATAATACCCAGGATTTTAAGTTTCTTCACTTCGGGAATAGGTTTGTCGCATATTTTAAGTAATGGAGGTATTGTGCTTCTTTTTCTGGAAAAGTTGATTAAGCTGCTTTTTTCTGGAGAGGTGGACAATTTCCATTTTTTTTTACACCAGACTGAAATATTATTTAAAGATTCTTGTATTTTGCCTATTGTTTTATTCCAATTTGTACCGCTATTGTATAAAAATGTCATCCGCGTAAACCAGAAGATGGCTGTCGTGTTGAATTTCAAATATATCTGCCATATAAATCATAAATAGAAAAGGACTTAAGATTGAGCCTTGGGGTACACCATAATTATTTTTAATGATTTTTGAAAAATTGTTCCTCCATTTAATTTGTATTGTTCTCTGATGTGTAAGAAGTTTTGTATCCATCGTAGTAATCTACCAGAGTATCCAACTTTTTTAAATTTAGAAACAAGGCCACTTGGCCACACTGAATCATATGCTGCTTTAATATCTAATGCTATCAAAATAAAATATTCCTTGCGTTCTCTAGCTAGTATAATGTCATGCTGTAATTGAAGTAATGTATTAATGCTGCTTCTATGAGGGTAAAAACCATGATGATTAACATGAAAAATTTTATTTTGAAAACTGAAATCTAACATTCTATGCAGAATCATTCTTTCTAATAATTTGGCAATTACTGAAGTAAGATATAGGACGGTATGACGAAACTTCCTTGGGATTTTTGTGAGGTTTTATGAAAGGTAGAATAATTGCGTGAGACCAATCTTATGGAATTTGGCTTGAAGACCAACTGTCATTAAAGGAATTCAGGAGAAGATTTATTGCTTTGATGGGGAGATGGTTAATTGTTTGGAGAGAAATTTTATCATGCCCTGGACTGCTGTTCTTTTGATGAGATATTGCTATTTCTAATTCTTTTAGAGAGAAGGGTTTATTAATATCTTGGTTATTGTCCGGAATATAGATATTTGAAATACTATGGTTGTTTTGTTTTGCGTAATATTGTAAGAAACAGTCTGCTTGGGATTGCTCGTTTGTTAGTATGGTTCCGTTATTCTCTATTATATTAAATGAGGAATAGTGTTCGGATTTGTTCTATTTTTGATTATTCGGATTATTTTAAAAAGAATTTTAGGAGAAGAGATTTTTTCACATGTCTTGTGCCAAAAGTTTTCTTTACAGTCTTTGATTGTTCGTTTAAGTTTTGCGCTTACTTCTTTATATTTTTTCCAGTCTTCTTCCCTAAAGTTTTTTCTTGCTTTATTAAGGAGCTTTCTTTTTTTTGCTCTTAAAAGTCCGCATGCTGCTGTCCACCATGGAGCTCTTGAATTGATCTGGTTTTTTATTGGTTCTTGAGATAAGATTTGAGCTTTTTTTATTTCTTCTATGATATTTATATTTGCGTTTTCATTTAAATTTAACTTTTGATGAATGATATTGATAAATTTATTCCAATTTGTTTTTTGTTTAAAATTATTTGTTGCTGAGCTGTTTGTTCTTTTGTAATTAATAATTATAGGGAAATGGTCACTTCCAAAATTATCGGTATTTGTGGACCATAATAAATCGTAATTTAAATTTATAGATGTTAAAGAAAGATCTATAGAAGTAAAATTTCCCGATGAATGGAGATAAGTTGGACTTTTATCGTTTAATAATATTAAGTCATTTTCAATAATCCAATCAAAAATCTTTTTTCCAGAAGCGTTGGAATTTTTTGATTCCCATATCTCATGAGATGCATTGAAATCTCCTAATATCAAACTGTGATTATCAATATATGATGCTATTTTTGATAAATTGACATCTTTAAAGTTACCCGGTGGGATGCATATATTAAAAATTTTGATAGGAATTGTATCTATCTGAACTTTGACTATTAAAATTTCTAAGTCTTCACTAATTTCTGAGAATATTTTTACTGCGCTAATATCTTTGTTTAAAACTATCATTAATCCTCCTCCTCTTTTGATTTCTCGATCAATTCGGAATATATTCTTATTGGGAATTGTGAAAATATCATTTGGATGTAACCAAGTTTCTTGAATTACTAAAATGCTTGATTTTTGAAAAATTGGGGCAAAAAGAATATCTGACCTCTTGTTTTTTATTCCACGTGCATTCCATTGGATTATATTCATAATTTAAAGGGAAAAAAGGTATAATACTACGAGTTAGTTTAAATGTCCAAAAAAGAAAATTTAATATTTTAGCGAAAATATAAAAAGATTTGTATAATTAAGATTTTTTTATTTTGTTCTACTACACTTTCTAATGTATTTCCTCTCGGTTCGGATATTTTCTTGAGTCTTTTTGCTTTTTCATTTATTTTTCTATTTATTAGATAATCATCATCTTTTGGAATTGTTATATTGGATGCAACTTTTTTTAAGGTGGATTCCATGGTATTCATTAGGGAGGAAAAACTCAAATTTATTTGTGCTACTACGGTATTTAGTTCTGTCGTGAAATGCTGTATTATTTGTTCTAATTTCTTTTCAATTATGTTATTGTTTTCTTCAAATTTCAATTCTAATTTTGAGATTTTTTTTTCTAGCTTTTCTATTTTCTCTGTTTGAATGTTGTAAGTTTTGGTTGAGTATGATGTTTTTCTTGTCTTTTGGAATTTTTCAATTGCTTCATTTCTCGAGATTTGTTGCTGTACTTTAATTTTTAAGATTTCAACTTCGTCTTGATATTTTTTGCAAATTTTAGAGTTGGTTTCATGCGCTTCTCCACAAGAGCTACATTTTTTGATTTCCGTTTCTTTACACTCATTTTCAGGGTGGTTTAATGAGCATATTCGGCATTTTATTGAGCTTCGGCAGAATTTTTGAAAGTGCCCGAATTTCCAACAATTTGTGCATTGCTTAGGTTTTTCAAAGTAAATGTTAGTTTTAAACATTTCAAATCCTATTGGAACTCTTTCGGGAATATTGCATCCAATTTGGGTAACTTTTATTGTTTTGATTGGATTGTATCCAGATTCTGTTTTTTTTATAAAGCGTTGAATTTCAAATATTTGATAATTACTATTTTCTAATTCCGATTTTATGTCTTCTATTGTATATTCTGTGTCTATTCCTTGTAGTATGTAACTACTGATTATGCCAATAAGGGACAATCTTGTACTTATTTTTGCTCCATTAATTTCTTTAATATTTAATGCTTCTTTGGCGGTCTCGCAATTATTTGTTTTAATTATAATCTCTCCGTTTCTTGTTTTGCTTATACTTAGAATATTTTTTTAATTGTGAACTTTTTCATTATTATTTCTTTTAATTTAATTGGATTTCCACTCTGGAAATTATTTTCAGATTTTAAGAAAATTGCAATGTTCGGATTCGTATTTAAATTTTGACCTTCCTCAAACTTATCTAATATTTCCAAATCTGTTATATTATTTCTATACTTATTTAATGAAAAATTGATATTCATATTCTCTACCTCCATTTTATTGTTTGGGTGGTTGTAATCACCCATTTTTTCTTCCCCACTCCAATACTCTATTTTGTATTTTTACACTATCTTGTGTAAGTACTAAAAAAATAATTCTTATCCGAAGATAGAAGAAAAGATATACTAAATAAATTTTCAGAGAAAAAAAAATTAAAACGGTCTCACCGCTTCGAATCCACTTGAAATGATCTCACAACCGCAATAAGTTTTCCACACCTGAGATGAGGAGCTTACAGTCCAGGAAAAATGTAAGCAAAACACAATGAACGTTACATCAAAAGTTGAGTAGTTTTTATCCTTCTCCGTAGTGCGAATATTGTTTTTGTAATATGTCGCCACAGTCTCTTGTATGTCGAAGCCCGAGTACTCCTTACAGCTGTCCAGCAGTAGTTTGCAAGCATTGACACATCACAACAATCCCGATATCAATGTTACATACTGCATCCTAGATCTTGGAATTTTTGTAGGAGTTCTTTCACCCATTGTTGATAGCTCTTATTGATTTTTTCTGCCTAGAAATTCTTGTATCACTTTTTTAAAGACAACCCAGGCTGCTTTCCACATTTCCTTTCCAGAATTTGATCAAAAGTGGGGTCTTTTCATGATTTTGCGTATTTGAGGGCCCACAAAGATTCCCTCGATCTTTGAGTCACTCATTCTTAGGAATTTTGAACCAAGGTATTGGAAAACCTCTCCATTCTTGTTAAAAGGGATCTTAGGGGTGTTAAATTTCTCTAGAGGTCTGAAAATATAAACAATTTTCAAACGGGTATAATTCTTTTAAATTTAAATTAAATAATTCGAATCTTCTACACATTATTTATAAAGGAATGAGGCTTCAGAAAAGTAAAAATGTTTAAAATATAATCATAATTTTAAAAGTTATAAGCATATGAAAATAAGAAACTTTTCTATAAGAAATATTTATTAAGTTTTACGTCGCGCACGCTATTTTCTAAAATAGTAGCGTTAATTACTAGCTATAAGTTGATTAATAAAGATAAATGTATTCTCATTACACTGTAGCTATTTTTATATAAATAGAATAATATAACACATATTTTAATAAATAAAAAAATGCATTTTTTAAAAAAATATTTAAAAAAATTGCAATGTTTTACAAATATGTTGAAATACAAAAGATATATAATACTAAAATTAGGTAGGGCTTAAAGAGTATGATGCATTTTATAATTCTATAAAGTTTTATACATCAGAGGCTACCATTTTAGAAAATAGCGTGCGCAACGCAGAAAATACTTAATATTTACCATAGAATTTTCATATGCATATGATTTTTAAAATTATTATAATATTTTAAACATTTTATACTTTTCTGAAGCCCCATTCTTTTGTAAATAATGTGTAAAAGATTCAAATCATTTTAAACTTAAAAGAATTATACCTGTTTGAAAATTGTTTAAGTTTTTAGACCTCTAGAAAAATTTAACACCCCCGAGACCTCTTAATGGATGTTTTTTTCCCTATCTTAAGTTCTACACTTCTAACATTAAAGTGTGAAAAACAAACTAACCAGCAGAGCTATGAACAATGGATCTTAAAAATTAAATAACGGATGTGAAGGACTTTTTCATGAAAGACGAGAATTTCTTAAACAACATGATTTTTATTAAAGACGATGCAAAAGGATGAAATCTACAGTGAAATTTTAAAAACGAAAAATGGTTGAATACACTCTCTAACTGAGCACCTTGCTCAGTTAACATTTGAGTACAGTATGGAGTCAGCTACTTGCTGAGAAACATCCAACTGCTACTGATTACACAACGGTGCCTACGGTAAAATAACTGGGCATATGGCTCGCGAAGCGAGCCTCCATCCCATATCCGAATGTAGAGGTGGAGCGACTGTGAAGTTATCATGCTGGGAAGTAGGAGGTTGCTGATTGGTCGAGCCAATCGTAAACTGATTACACAACAGTAGCGATCAGTATTTATACATTAGTATAATTAGCATACTGTATTACTTCCACAACAAGAGATACAAACTATTAAGAAAACTCCCGAATGGCCAGGTAGAACCGTGACATCACAAGTGACGACCGGAGCACAGCTGCCATCATCAAAAGCTGCTTCTCAACTCAACTCGTTTTTCGGATTTGTTTACATCACATTAATGGCGGCAAATTTTGAAAACGCCCACATCGCTTGCCGTGCAAGTAATACTATATTCCTGGATTACTGACAACATTGGGATGTCATGTAAGCTATCCACTTGTCAAACTCTGCTTAGAATTTAGCCATGACATACAACAAGCGGCCCCCTTGTCAGTACTCCAGGATATCACACTTAACAAAATATACAGATAAATTACGTAATATAAACATGAACAACACTTTATCAATGAAAAATATTTCTAGAGTCCAATATTAAACAAATTCTCAAAAATCAGAAACTTTGCAGCTGAAAACTTTATTGAAGGCAGACTAGACGATGGTGGACCTATAGGAGCTTCCAATCACATAATGGGGCTTACGAACAAAAAACAATAACATCTCCTGTGACAATTTGGCTAGAACGATGTGCTCCCAGGGGCGGCTCTAGGGCCGGACAAACCGGACCCATGTCCGGGGCGGCATTTGGATCAAATTTTAAAAATGCTTTTTTTTTTGTTACGAAAAAATTTGGATGAAATTATCTTCTAAAATATTATTATTTACACTTTGAAAACGTGGAACATAATTATTTTGTTTTAGACTGAATTGAAAACTCGACCATTGCTAGTAAAATTTGTAACGATTAAAAAAATAAATATTGTATTACGTCGTGATTTGACTTTACGAGTGTATGGGCGCCCGACCTATGGATACAAGTAGACATGCTTATCTTGACAAGATCATTGCACTGATATAGAGGGGATCCCGGGAAATCGTCGGATTTTAGTACTTTTTGTATTCCCGGAAATGGTACGGGGCTTAAATAATCCATGAAGTAGCTATTTTTTAATGGACTAGGGATTTCAATCTCGGCTATAAATTTTAGCTGACTCCACTGAGGCAATTTACAATTGTTCACCCGAAACTTCCTAGACAGAGGAAGTTTCATTACCCCGGCTGTGGAATAAGTGCGTAATAAGAGAAAAATATCACCCACGAAGAATCGAGAATTTTTTCAGCTTGTCGTGGGAAAGAGTAAAACCTTGAAACGTTTTGGTCAAATCAGTTCCTGTCTTTTGAACATCGCTTCCTGAATTGATAGTATTTAGTTTTTAAATAAATAGCATTTCGTAGAGAGAGAGCCTCTGATCAAAGTTCCGAGATCTTTATTTGTTTGAATAACGTATAGTAAGTATTAATACTTAAAACTATTTATTTAATTCTTTTTAAAAAAATTTCGGATACTTGTCTTTATTATGAGCTATTTAATTGAATGAGTAATTTGAAGAAGGGAATGAACCGACAAACTGTTTTGGGGAGGTTAAGCTATCTCGCAACTTCCTTTATTCATTATTTTTCTTAAACAAACTTTCATGTGTGAGATTTACATTAATATTTATTTATATTTATGTAACATTAATACAGCAACTCCATAAACAAAAAACTGGTTATACAAATAAAATCTCTTAAATATAATAATTAATATTTTTAAAGTATGTAATTGTTACTTCAGCAGCAAATAAATTTTCAAATATTTATATAATATATTAATATTTATCTCTTAGTAGCAATATTAGAGAAATAACTGATTCATCTTCGACTGATTAAATTTCAAACTCATGTGAGTCAGTAAAGGAACATTAATTTTAGATGCCATTTTTTTTTTCCCGAGATTTTTAACCGTAACATTTTTTTCTATGTCGTTAACAATTCTTGCCTTTAGCCAAAAAGAGATAAATTTCATTAAAAAAAAATTATAACTTTTAATTTGGGGAAAGATTTTTCCTCTATGTATATGATAAAGTTGAAAATAAAAAAATCAAGGTGGTAACAGCATCTGCAAAATAAAGATAGTGTGACATATTTAATTATTATAAACTAAATAAAAAAATTCTTTTGTATTATAATTAGTAATAATTTCTTTCTTCAGAATAATTATTTATTCCTTTGAAATATTTCTTTCTACAGATTTTGTTACTAACTATATTTGAAAATTATTTATCAAAACATTTGGGAGATTTCATTTGAGTTCAAAGGTAGAATTTAAAATTTCTGTCTGCCTCACAAAATTATACTAATTTTGCAGGGAGAATGGATGAAAATACATTTGATACACTATTTATTATTTTAAACCATTTTCAGTTTTATTAATTGTTTTATGACATACATTTTTAATCAAATGTACATGCAAACGTTTAAAAATCTGAAAATTTATGAGTCGAAGCTAAATCGAAGATTGAAGACAAAAACGGTATATATTTTTCTTGTTTTATATAATAATTATTGATATTTTTTAAAAATAACTTGTTTTTAAATTGTTTGAAATTTTGATGTGTTTTTGGGAAGGGAAAAAAACCGGGAAATCAGAAACATTAATTACTACGTTAAGGGTGACAAATGTGCACAAAACAGAACATTTCGCTTAGAGCAGCGTTCGGCAAATTGCAATTTTTCAAAATTCTGCTGTTATATACAGTTAAAAATTATGTCTGCTAAAAAGAGTTATCGTTTTCCTTTCAAATTTATAAATATCTCTTGAAAAAAAACAACAACTCGTATTTACATGCACATTTAACTATTTGACTGGCTTATCTACAGAATTTATCGTTAAATGTGTATTTGATTTAACTCTTTTGTAATTTCCAGTTATATATTTGTGTTTAGTATTGTGATTCTGGTATTTCATTTAATGTTTCTTATTTTCTACTGTGTACGTTAAATGTCAGTTTACTTTTATGTCGAACCTTGAAGGGTTCGAGGCCGCAGTATATGTTAAATCATGAAATTTGATATTTTTATACCATCTCCTGCAACTTTCTTCCCACCTCGGACTGGGGTCACTACGGACACCCATAAAATATCCGGCGTCACCTAACCAAAGAGGAGACAGAGGCAATAAAAGTTTGTTGAAGATAGCGAGCTACAGATGTTTTATTTTACTCTTGAGTAGTTACTTGAAGTTAAAACAAGCTCTTCTGATCTCTACCATCAACAGATTCTAGTTTAAAAAAATTGGCTCCACTGAATCTTTTAGATTTAGCTTGTTTGAAATAGCAACAGGTAATTATGTTTTTAATTTCGAATTATTTTGTATTTTTTTAAGACTTAAAATAATATACAAATACAGTAGTGCTTTCTGCTAGGTACATCTCTGTAAATATATATACGTATATATTAAGTGTGTTATAAATAAATTCACATTAATGAGTAACTGAAATGACTACCGAGTTTAAAGAAAACTAGGTTATTCTGATTTCAATGAAATTATTTTGTATATACGTATCCATAGTTATAGTGAAGAGTAATGGATTAAAAAATTTTATTTTTAGATTAAATCGAAATAATGTTGTTGACGCGAAATTTTTTTCATAACAGAGCTTCCATTTCCGGAACGAAACATGGCACAACCTTTATTATTATTTCCAGAATTAAAAAGAAATTGTGGTTCATTTGTCTTTTTTATTGTAAATTTGGATTCCCTTTTTCTGAATCATCATGTTAAATCAATATAACAGATGTGGTTTCAGATTTTTTCTTTTCTCCTTTTTTCATACATCAAGAGAAATTTAGTAATACTATCTGGTAATTATATTCTTGTAAATAATTGTGTTATTGCTGATTGAAGTATCGAAAAGCCATTTTATAAAAATTCTTTCGGAATATTTAAAGTTTGTGAATTAGGTCTGTAATAAGTGAATTATTTCAGTGTTTTCTTCTTCTTTGATGTAAAGACATAAATTTAGTAATATTATTTTTGTATTATAAATATATTTCCAAATGAGATTACATGTGATTATATATAAATGTTATGAAAAATATTTCGAAATAACATTTTTTTGAGGAAGCTAAAAGACAGAATTTTATTTGACTGAAAAATGTAATGTATTTTTTTTTAATTATTTTAAATATTGTAGTCTATTTTTTTATTAGTGTTAAATTTAGTAATTATAAAGTTTATTAATTTCTCTAAAGTTATATTAATAATATTGATGGAAAGTATTTTTTCAGTGGGAGTTGTATAAGTAGAACATTTTTCTTAGATTAAAATTTATGTAAATTCATTTTATATTTTGTGCGTGCTATGTACAGATGTATATGTAGGTTTGTTGAAAATATAAGTTACAAAGATTTCCTAATTTTAATACTGGAAAATATACTTCATTAGGATATCCTACTCTCTATATAGTTATCAATTCTAGATATATTAAGCATAATTAAAAACAGTGTTCAAACGAAAGTAAAATAAGGGCTTTTTATTCTTTGTTTTAAATTTACGATAAGATTTTAGAAAATCTCAAACACATTGATTTTTAATTAAAATGGGTCAATTTTTGATGAATTCAAATTTTTTTTCATGAAAGCAAAACACTCTATCTTAATTATCTTCATACTTCCCTTACTTAAGTATATTTTTAAAAAAATTTTAGAATGTCTGAGGGAGGACATAAAAAAACTATCAGGTGCCCAATACAAAAGAAAGCGACTCGAAAAACAAGTCCACATTAAAAAACAAGCTGGAAGTTTACTGAATTACTTGCAAGGCCCTAGAAAAAAGGAAGACAATATAGAATCAGAATCTGATTTAGACTTTCATGAAGAGGATGTTGCAATTGAAATAAAGAGAACCGATAGTGATACTGCGCTTATAGGAACTTTTCCACACAAAACCAACAATCACAATACTTTAACAATGATATTTAGCTTAGATCCAGGAACTTGGCCAGCTATTCTATCAGACGCCGATAGATGTCTTTTGGTGAAAGAAGGACCCCCTAAGCCATTAACAGAATATAATTTTCCTCATGACGCCACTGGTTGAAAAGGCTTAGCTCATATTATTATACCAGAATTTTAAAAAACGGTGAAAAGGTTCTGCGTAAATGGTTAGTTTATTCCATTAAAAAGAATTCTGTGTATTGTTTTTTCTGCAAACTTTTTGGTGGTGTCGTTAATTCTCTTTCCACAGAAGGTTTTAAAAGTTGGAAGCACATCGTTGAAACTTTAAAAGAGCACGAAACATCCAAGAACCATAGTCAAAGCCAAAAGTCTTGGATTGAATTCAGTCAGAGATTACAATGCTGTAAAACAATTGACAGCAACTCGCAATGACTAATTATTGGTGCGAGGTGCTTCAACGCATTGTAGCAACATTAAAAATGCTTGCCTAAAATTGTTAAGCCCTTCGTGGAAAGAGTGATAGACTATACGATTCCGGTAATGGTAATTTTTTGCAAATAATTCAACTACTTGCTAAATTTGATCCAATAATGGAGGAACATGTTCAAAGAGTGCTAAAAAATCAAGAAACTAAAGTACATTATCTAGGGAAAAATATTCAGAACGAAATAATTTCACTTTTACAAGAGAACATTAAACTACCAATTGTTCAAAAAATTAAGCAAGTCAAGTATTCGATAATTTTAGATTGCACCCCTAGACCGAGCAAATGACCTTTTTGGTAAGATATGTATGTATTGAAAAATTTAATTCTAATGAAGTTAACGTTAAAATTAATGAGAGCTTTTTAGGTTTCCTTCCAGTTGAAAGATTGACCGGAAAAGAACTTTCAAATTTAATAGTTGAGAAACTTAAAAAATTGGGGTAAAATTTGATAGATATGCGTGGGCAGGCCTATGATAACAGAGCCAACATGAGAGGTGAGAAATCAGGGGTATAATCTAGAATTAAGATGTTAAATCCATGAACAATCTATGTACCATGTAGTAGCCATTCTTTAAATTTGGTCATTAATGACATGGCAAAAGCATCATTAGAAGCCTGTAAATTTTTTAATATAGTTCAAAAAATTTATTTTTTTCATCATCAACTTTTCGTTGGGCCATATTATTAAAATATATAAAAGGTATAACTTTAAAACCTCTAAGTACAACTTGTTGGGAAAGCTGAATAGAGGCTATTAAACCCTTAAGGTATCAATTAGGAGGCATTTATGGTGCTCTGTTTAGTGTTTATAATAATGCTGAAATTGACAACTCTATAAGAGATGAGGCCTCTGGATTATTAAATTGTATTAAACAATTTAAGTTCTTATGCTCCATCACTATTTGGTATAAAATCTTAAATTGCATAAATCCGATAAACAAGCTATTGCAAACAAAAGATTACGATCTACCATCCGCTATGGAACTCTTAAGAAATTGTAAGGGTTTTTTTAATGATCTTCAATCAGATGGGGCTTTTGTCAAAATCAGATGCTGGGCTTGAGAAGGTTCATTTACTTATAGAAAAAGATCTACATAATATCGAACACAAAAAGGAAGAACAAGACAAGGGTTTAGAACTAATAAAGTCATCAAAATCAGACAAACAATGCGACATGTTCGACAGGATTCTAAAATAAGCACCACTCACCCTTAAAAAAAAAAGTCTCTATTTTGAACTTATGCCCCCTTTTTTTATAGGAGGATAATAACACAATTTCAATTAAATACAACTTGGGAAGTTTGGTAATTTTTTCGTTCCTCCATGTTAGAAATCTGTTTTAAATAACCGCATTTAAAACACAATCAAACTTTCTAGTCAGTTCAGTAAAGTGATAACACTGTAAAAGTGAAAAATAAACAATTTCAAAGATGTTTTACAAATTAATTTATCATAAATACCTAAAATCTCTCAAAAAATATGCTTTATCTCTTTCACGGATAATTTCTTTACTTTAATACTTTTGGAATAATTGATAAATAATAAGGGAAAGCCGAGATATAACTTATTATGTTGTTCACATTGCTATAAATTAAACAGAAAAGGGGAAAAAAAAAGAGTATGTTGCAAAAATAGATTATATTTAAATATTATCAACAAAAATACATACTGGGAAGAAAAACTGTTGCTTGATAAATACATTGTGTAAACTTTTTAAACCAAAAATGTAAGAGAATATTAATTAAAATTTTATGTGATATCTTTATTTTACTTTTCATTATTTATTAGAGAAATGATTGCTGTGATGTCACTTTGTATTGAACTGCTTATTATTTTTGGAAGCACACTGCACAATTTTTTTTTACACAAGCACTTTTTAAATCCTTGTCCAGTACCGCATTTTTGAGCTGTTTAACAGATCAAAGCGTCGTGTCAATATTTGGAATTTCTACAATAGAAATTAATTCTTGCTGACAAATACTGAACTGATACCTAGAGTACAATTGTTTTACTCTGCCTAGTCAGAAAAATTCTTCCTAAAGCAACCAGAACTGGTTCAAAAAACATTCAGTGTCGTATTTCATACTTTAATGATCAAGTAACCGTTTTTCTATAGAATACCTAGTTAAATCATAGAATTCAATAATTTTGTATACTTTCACTGACTGATCTAGTTATTTCATGAAATACCCAGTTATTTTATGAAATAATGGATTTCACGTTTTAATGGTAACATATATATAAATGTACAAAATATTTATATATTAATATTTGAATACAAAACTCAAAATTTAATATTCAAACCAGTTTTTACACACAATTCCAACAGAAGTAGGAGAAATCACTTAAAGCATGAAGGAGATTGCAAAAAAAAAGTTAATCTACAGAAGAAAAACAAAAGACACTAAATATATATACACACACATTCAGAATTTATTCTACATCATTTTTTCAATGTCAAAATACACAAGATTACAATAATATCCAAACAAAATTTTGTAGATGAAAAATACCAACTGCTTTAACAAAAACAAGAAATAAGTAAAAGTTTTCTTAAAAATTGTAGAGAGAGTAAATAGTTAAAATATATCGTAATCATAGAAAATATAAGAGTATCACATAATTTATTATAGTAATTTTTTAAATTATTGTAACAAATTATGACATATTAAATATGTTAATGCATTTACAAATATATACAACAAATAGTATAAGCCACTAGCCCATAAAATTCATGCAGCCTACATGAATTTTAAATTCATGTAGACTGAAGTATATATAGTTATAGAATGAATTTTTCTTTAAATTTTTTTTTAAAACAAGATTTAGTGGCAGTCTTTTGGATTCGTAATATAGTACACTTTCTTTTCTAACTATGAGGTGTATCCGGAAACATAGTACTGTTTTGGAAAAACTTGAATAAAAAATCTTTTTTTTAAATGAAAATTTATTTTTACATGAAAGATCACGTCTGCAACTATTTTTCTACATAGTT
Source organism: Trichonephila inaurata madagascariensis (assembly GCA_019973955.1). Lineage (NCBI taxonomy): Eukaryota > Metazoa > Arthropoda > Arachnida > Araneae > Nephilidae > Trichonephila > Trichonephila inaurata. The sequence continues at coordinate 663,943 of BMAV01011365.1, read as the reverse complement.
ACCACTATTGTTCAGGCATTTTTCATATCGAGAAACCAACATGTCTATACCCCCTTTAAGGAAAATGCCACCAGTAAACAGTTTTTGAAATTTGTGGAAACTCATCAATCTTATTGTGATACGTCTGTTTTCATGAATTTTCTCATTCACTTTGTCAGCCAAACTATCATTGACAATAGAAAGCAATCCATGCCCTGCTTTGTCATAAAAGTTGGTGGGCCCATCATTCAATTGTCAAACCCACTCTCTCACCATTTCATCACTCATTACATTTTCACCATAAGCAAATGATGAATTAACTATTTTCAGGTTCCTTTAGTTCAAAAAATGCATTACAGAACGCACTTCACATTTGGCGGGATCAGCAAAATCGTCTTTAAAGTTTAGAACACTCTCTAACACATGTAAAAACAACACAAATCTGGCTGTAACAGTATTGCTGTATTGACAATCAACCACAGACATGTGTCCAACTGCAAAACTACTACTGTGGTTGTGGTAGAACAAAACGGTACCCAGTTTTCCGACACGCCTCGTATATTCCTTATTTGTACAGATTGTTGTGCCCCAATTTTATGGAGCTTTGACCTCATCTTTCTTGAAATTTTCTTCATCAATCTACTTATTTCTTGTTTTTCTTATATGAAACATATTCCAAGGATACTAATAATTTTGAACATATTTACTCAATTGTTTAATAACTAATTACACATATAATTTGGTAATTATTTATATTAAATCTTTGCCAAAATGTAAACTAATTTTAAAAAATGGGAAAAAACAGAGCAATTTAGGTATTGGTACTGAATGTGTTTCAATATGTTGTGAGACAAAGATTATACTGTAACTAAAATCTATTTTAGCTACTTGTAAATATCACAGAAAATAATGCATTGTGATAACGAAGAAGAGTAAATAACATTACATAACTTTTAAAAGTTATGCAGTGTAAAGAGACATTCATTTTAAAAAACTTCAAAATATAAAAAAAACTGTAATCTAGCAGTTATACATAGAATGATGTTTATATGGAGAGGTTGGTATGCACTCCATATATGCAATCTAATGCAATAAATAAAAATGATCCATAATATAAATGTACTATAAATGAAAGTAAAAGAACAAATATAAGGTTTTTAAATATAAGATCTGTCCAAAAGAATTAAAAGTTCTGAATTGAAAATCATTACTATGCAAAATGATGCTTGTTTTGATATTATCCTGGTTTACATAAATGAATTAAAGGGTTACCAGTTTAACACCCCTTCTGTAAAACAAGTTCATTTACTTAAAAATTTATCAATGATTTAATGTTACATAAAAATGAACACACTTTCTATGGCATATTGTATAGATAGACATAGACTGGAAAATATTCTACAATATTTTTCATTAAAATTATACATATATCAATCACTGCATCTCAGATAATTTTTCCTCTAATTTCTTTTTTTCTCTCAAAATTCTTTTCACTTGATCTTCTAGTTCTTTATTCATAGTTTTATTTTCTCTAGCAGCTGCTACTGTACGATAAATTTCCTAAAATTAAAATCAAAATACAATTTTATTTTTATCTAAGTAGCAATTAAATAATAAACAAGACCTAGTATACAAACATGGTCAAAATAATCAACTCTAAAATGCTAATTAATGCAGAATTTTTACTATTTATTATAACTGCGAATGGAAGACAAAATAAGGAGAACACATACTGAGGAAACACAAGAAAAGCACATAAGCAAATTTTTAGTGAGGTGTAGATTCTAATTGTTCTTCATATGAATTATGTAGGAAGTCAACAATAAGTACCACAATTGCAGATAAGACATCAGTAATATATAATATTACTTTAAAAAGTCAGATTTCAGTAAAATACAAACAAGTAATATATATAAAAAATTTTTAAGTCAATTCCTGCTTAGATCAACAAAGAAAAATTTTATCTTAGATACATATTATTAAATAATTACAATTAATATAAATATGTATATACATATGAAAGAATCACAATATTAGGTGGCATTTCATTTTTATGAATTATCATTAAAGTATCATATTGTCATCCAAAAACAATTGTGTATATAAAATTTCAGTTCAACTGAATGCTTTAAAATATGAGTAAAAAAAAATCTTTTAAAGTTTAGACCCAAGCCGCCAAAAATTATGCCAATGTTGCTGTATTTGTAATTCTTCGAATAATTAGTTTTCATCAATTAATTTTTATTAAATTATGGTATTTTCATTCAGAATAATAATCCTAGCCTTAGAATAAAGAACAATGCATTACTACTTTGCGTGGAAACTGTGGACAGCAAAACGAAGTTGTCAAATAGTAATCAATGTGCAACTGCATGAGCTCTATTCTACACTAATTTAAATTTGCAGAAGAGAAAATAACATTGGTTAAAAAGATTCAAGCAGAACAGTTTGTTAGAAAGTAATGTTAGGTTACGCTTGTTTTTGGTCATATTTGTAAATGCCTTGATGACTGAAACAATATAATTTAATCTGACAAATTTTTCACGTTTTGCACCACAGAAATAAATCAAATTTGGTGACATCCCATAAATCTATCCATCCTGATGGCTTGGTTTAGAACCTGAATATTATAAATTAATACAAAAATAATAAAATATTTTAAAATAAAAAAAGAAATATACAAGTTTTCAGAAAACCTCATAGAAAAATAAAAGAATTTAAAATCTAAAGAGATTTTCAGTAAAATACCGTATGATATAATCTTTAAGGAATTGCCTAAACAGTATTTTTTAGAATGAGTGAAGCTGTGATTATTATAAATAAAAAAATATTTAAAATATCATTTTTTTAAATAGCTTGCCTAGTCTGGACCCCTAGGACACTCCCCTTGTGTGTGCCACTGGATACCATTATCCTAAAAGTGACTCATTGGAAGACCACGGCCAAAAAATAAAGAGGCCTAAAGGAAAATTCTTGAGAAAGCCAAGGACTACCTGAGGTTGTTGCACCAGAGAAAGGAGATTGAAGAAAATTTTACAAAGAAGATATTTTGATAAAAATATTATTTCTAGAAAACTGTTTTGTATGTATATTGACTCGATTCATAAAAACTCACATACTAAGGTAAATTTAAAAATATGAGTATAATAACATTGATGTAAGTAATGACTTTATAATAAACATCCTTTTAAGAACAATACAATGAAATTACTCAAATTTTTGATTACAATTACATAAATAAGTTAAATTCAAAAAGATATAAGTAGCAAAAAATATTTCACAGAATGGTACCAAAGTTATAATGATAAAAGAATTTGTAATAAAAGTTCATTTAGAATAATACAAACTGATTCATCATAAAAACATTTGGATATGAAAAATATAATAGAGAGTGAAGTAACAAATTTTCTTCATAGGTTATATTAAAAAATTATCTACACGTTCATAAACTGAATGTATATATATATAAAGACACATAAGAAGCCTGAATTATTTTTTTAATAAAAACTGAGCCAAAATTTTGTTTATAGCATGGCTTTCTGTTATTTGTCTTAAAAATCAAAAGATTTTCTAGAATTTTATAACATAGTGCACCTGGAGTTCTTTTTATTTTTTCACAATAGAAAGTACCATTTTTGCATTCTGCATTTTTATGATGAAGCAAAATTTACAATATTATCCCAGATAAAATTTTACCTTTAAAAAAGCCATAGTTGTCTAATATTTCTCACATCAATCAACAGAGCATTAATATACTTATTTCCCAAAACAACACATAGAACAAGAACAGAACTGTTTTTCCAAGTTTCTCAATTATCTCTGAATCATTATTAAAGGCACTTCATTTATTAACTTAAAGTATGCAAGGGAAAAATTTAATGAACCATTTCATACCCCTAAATTTAGCAGAATCAATTTCTCTTTGGTCTGGTGTATTAATATTTTTTAAAATCTGTCAATGGAATTTATTATATAATCACATAAAATATAGTATAAAAATTAAGAATATCAATAAAAATAAATCCCACCTCTCCTAAGTACCACACCGGCAGGAGGGCCATTTGAGCTCTCGACAGATTCAACCAGTGGTTTTTTTTTACGATTTTTCCAAAAAATACTCAAATTTTTAATTAAAACATTTAATAATTTCTTAATTTTTAGATAAAAGCATGAAACTTTTTTCCCGTCTGTCAAACATTTAAAAAATGCGAGCAATTGGAATTCAACATTAAATATTGTTGTGGAATTTTGTAATTTTAAAAATTTCTACTTTTCTGTCTTTTTTCCTCCCCCCCCCGGGGTTTTGGGGACGGGGAGGGATATCAATAAACAAGATTTTTCTTTTACTGCCATTTTTTAAGCAAACTGCATGTCACAATTAATTACTAAATGAACATTTTTAATCAATTTTATTATTTCAATTCATAAGTGAATTATTTTTCAAATAATGAATAAGTTAGTTTTGTATAATATACTTTTTTTTGTCAGATACATGTTTAAATAATTTACTAAACACAGTGGAATGAAAAACTATAAAATTAAAATAAAATACTAAAGTTTTTTTATCAGATAGTATTGTTTTTTTACGAATGTTTTTTTTTACAATTTGATATGTTTAATTAAGCATTCAAACTTTCAGAAAAAAACAATCGTTTCAATAACTATATGTAACTTTTTTAATTCATTATTTATATGCAATCGATTTAAATTAATATAATTTTTTTAAACCAGAAGAGTATTTCTATTATTTCATTAGTAAATTATTTGTTAATAAAAAAGTACATTGTCTATTATTTTAGTTAAAAATACATTTCAGAGACATTTTTTAAGCTAACTGTACGTAACGATTGATTGAATAATTATATATAAAACATGTAAATTATTTTAGATTCTTAGAAACCAGCTATTACTGAAAAATGATCCAAGTTTTTTTTCTTTTACTCTCCGCATTGGAATCGTTTTCTTTTTATTGCTTTTAATTTTTAATCTGTTAACTAAAGCTATATTGTTTTTTATAAGTCATTGATCGAAAACTGAAGTCAAATCTTATACCTGGGGAGGAGGGAAGAGAGAAAATAGTTCTGCACTTAAAAAGCCTCTATAACTTCAGGCAACAGAGAGAGAAAAGAAACGTGCACGACATCGGAAAGATGTCAAAGATATTTTGAAAAAGGGAATTGTAATGATGTTAATATAAAGTCACACACACAACAGGAAGTGCTGAACCCAATAAGGGAAGGGCAATATGTTATGCATTTTAATATGTGTGTGCAATGCTGGGTTAAATAGAAGGGAAAGAAACCTGTCTGACAATGAAAAAAAGTTAAAAAAGATTGATAAAGGGAATTTTAGTGACACATATTTATAGAAATCATTCATATTGCGAGCGTACACACACACAGAAGAGCTATCGTCCTACGGGAAACAGGAAATTTCCGTGGGGATTAATTTATACACTTGGTAAAAGCCCGTGCAACGCCAGGCTAAGCGGAGGGGATGGAAACAATGAAAAGAAAAAGTAATTTCTAAAAAGAAAATTATTGAAAGTGCTGATTTATAGAAATTTAGAAATATAGAAATTTATAGAAGTAGAGAAAGCCCGTGCAAAGCCGGGCCATGCAGCTAGTAAAAAAATAAAATTTTATTTGTTACACTTAAATTTTTGAGCACTTAAAATAAAAAGCATGTTTTACAAAAATTAGAGTCATCAAAAATATGAGTTCAATTTCCCCAATTCAGTCTTAATAAAAATCAAAAGCATTCACTATTATTATGTAAAAAAGAACAGAGAAACAGAACCAAATATTTTAACTATATTCTTGAATAAAATTACATTCTACCTATATCATACTTCATTTGAAATCTTTTTATTTAAAATTATACATGCAAATAAACAAAATTTGTTGATACATGATTGCAAAAAATAAACATAACATGCCTATTGAATACAGTTTGCACTGCATATGTATGTGTGAATGAACCATAATTTTATTACGAACATATTACTTTTTCTTAATGAATTAGCCTTTTATTTCTATTACTTTACATTAGAAATATAAATAGTTATATTTCTGTTCTATTAATAAAATAGATATTATGACTTTCAAATCTTAAGATTAAAATTGGAATCTGATCTGTAGTTCATAATTATAATAATACATGAGTTTCATATTCGTGTACATAAAATGCTTTTACTTTTATCTCACTTGTTTGCAAAAAATATATTATGTATGCAAATATTACACACAATTCAAAATAACTAGTGCTAATTAAATTACTTATATAATATCACATTTATTACATATAAAGAGAGTAAATTAAGATAATTCACTTCTCTTGAATTGATATATTTCTTTGATTGTTTACACATGAAATGAATTATTGTATACATTTGAGATATACACAAGCATATTACAAAATATACTTTACCAGCAGTAACAAATGCAGCAGGCATTCTTTCCTCAAGGCTGTTATCAGCTACAGTTGGCTCTTGAACAGTGTCTGGATTAGTTCTACGCACAACATCATCTAAATTAAATATTAAATAATTAAAATAATGAAGCATTATTACAAGCATTTAAAAAATTAACTTTCCCCAATTATTTCATACAAAAAATACATATCACTCAAAAAAATAGGAGAGCATGACTTTATCCTTTTGTGGCACACTACTGTTTAAAATTGGAATTTCAACAAAAAACAGGTAGGCACAATCTATTTAAGTATAAAGAAATATGCAGGTAAACTTTTGTCAGAATTGCACATGAACTACTAAGATTCTGTAGGTGTTTCATGAACTGGAATACCGTATCACAGGAGCTGTGAACAGTGTAGCTAGGAGAGCATGGCAGTAAAGTGCATAAATGAGGAGAAGATTTTACATATTTAGTTCCTATATATAATACTTCTATATTAAAAATATTTAGAAATCTGTATTCTAAATTGGAACTTGGGGCTGTATGGAGGGTACTGATCTCGATGAAATCATCATTTTCATCTGATACGACAACATCATTATCAGATTGTTCTAATGATTCAGAAGTGTATGCCTCGGTATCGTTGCTATCCGCAAGCTCTGATTTGCTACCGAGGGGCAATTCTTGAAGCATTTTTAAAGCTTGGAAAACATTTTCATGCCATTTGAAGAGCAATTAATAATTTTAAGAATATTACTAAAATTATACTTGCAATAAAGAAAACATATATTATATATATATATATTTATAAAATATCTAAAAAATTTTGTAAACAAACAACAGTGACACCCAAAAGCGACAGCGAATAATTCCATCACCTCTAATCAAAAATGACTCAAGAATACCTGTTTAAAACATCCCCAGAATTTAGAGATGACCACAGTGGTTGTAAACAGCTTCTAAATCAGTGAACTTTCCCAACAACATCATACAGATTGACTTTATTTCTCCCCAAAAAGAGATCTAATCAAAATGTTCTCTCACATCATTAGATTTTGTTGCACAACATGCAAACTGCTAAAGTTCAATGTGTAGCAGAAAATAGAAAACTAGGGCTGTACATATAAAAAAAAAGTACAGTTACTTCACAATTTCTTTTATAACACACATTTACTTAATCTCTCTCTTTTTTAATAGGCAACTATTGAAATCTATAGAATTAATTTGATATTAAAAATTAATAAGATATGGGTAAAACCATACAAAGGATAAAGAAACAAAATGCTGTATACTGCATGGGCAAAACTGTGGGAAGGTATTAAATAACTCAATCAAGAAAATTTTTAAATTGTAATGTATTGTGTGCCGCCATCTAGATTTGAAAAGGAAAGTTCTAAGTAAATTTAAAATGTAATTTCATTTTTCATAGTGGAATTGAATGGTTTGAGAAGTGAGTGAAGCCTGGTGTTCCATGTCATGGAACAACTGAGCCACAAAGGGTTAACAGAATTACACAAATATTTCTACTGATGACTAACATAAGAAAAAAAGCATTCAAAGTTCAATGTGTAATAAAAAATAGAAGAATTCATAAGCAAATCAACATTCATGGTGTCAAAAAGCAAACAAAAAAGATGTGCTAAAATGATGAACTTCCTTTTTTGTTGCCTGTTGCAATGCACAATTATTCAACTTTTGTTTTGGGAAAAGGTGATTTGAAAATTTCAAAACAATGTGACTTATTGGAATCCATGGCTTGGTGAGAAATCAGAAGTCTCGAGTCTGGGCTAACACAAAGAAATATAGTATAGTCTGTGTGTAAAAGAAAGAAATATAGCAATAAGTGTCACTTCAAAGTTATGAAAAGATTCCAAGAAATAAGAATGCACATGCTATTACAGCAATTCAATGCAGAAATTGCCCACATGCTATTACAGCAATTGATGATTGAAAATTTCTGTTAACAGCTTGTTGAGAGAAAATAGGCAATGTTATTCAGATGCAAAGACAGCAGTATTTCACAACAGGACAAAAAGTGTCAAGCCAAACAGTCTGAAGTAGGTTTTATCAAGATAACCATTTTGCACATAGACCAATAGAGTATATGCTGCTCACCTCAAGGTTTGAAGAAAACAGACTGATGTATATTCAGTATTGGTGGAATGTGATTGGAATCTCGTGC
>BMAV01011365.1:609288-655332 GCA_019973955.1 Trichonephila inaurata madagascariensis | reverse complement strand
GATAGTTGTTGTATTCTGATAGAGGAAAATTCAAAAACAACTTTTTGCTCATCCCCAATATATCCTAGTGCAGATAACTTGGGTTAAGTTATCCGACTAGGTTGAAAAAGTGTTTTTTGACAAAAATGTCGATTTTTTTTTATGATTGTAAAACAAAGCCTCAACCATTAAGATTCCAAAACAGTCTTTATTTTAATTTTACATAAATTAGAACTCTAGATTTAACAATTTAAATAAGTCATAGTAGTTGAAAACGAAACCAGAAGTAATGTCATCTGTACCGGAAGTGAGCGACATATGCAGTATTTAATTATTATTTCCCTAAAATGGAATTTCAAAAACCAAAATTTTAATTATCTGTTTACTAAGCCACAGTTTGCTAATAATTATTTCAAACAATTTTGTTGCAAACGATTGGCAACGGAATTTTAAGACTATCACTGTTCTGTGTGTTTGTTTACATTCAACGTTAGATTTACCACGCCTATTTTAATTATGTTTTTTCTATATTTTGCTTTATTTTTACAATTTAAATTATTTTAATTTAATTTTAAATTTATTTTATCTGAAATCATGGGTAAATGTCGTTCATATCGTCCCCGTAAAACAAAGTTTCATGGAAACCAAAATACATGCACTGAAACTGCTTCATGCAAGGAAGAAATTATGACCGCCAGTTCACTAAAGCTGCAGCAATGTAATCAGGTAAATAATGATGAAAGTAATATTTCAGAACATTTAACTGGAAACAGGTTAATTGATCTGGAAATTTTAATTGGTATTTTTGTTTTATTGTGTTGCCCAACAAAAAAGTGTACAGCAGGAAGCCTTTATCTTGTAGAAGATTCAAGGTTTGGATTATCTTCAAACTTTACTTTGCATTGCAAAAATTGCAGTTTCATATTGGCATTTTGTACTTCTAAAAAGTTAGACAAAATGAATGAATTCAATACTCGTTTTGTTTATGGCTTAAGATTGATAGGTAGATGTGTTTTAGCAGGAAGAAAACTTTGTGCTGTTTTGAATCTACCTCCCTTTCTCTCAAAGCTTGCATTCCGCCAACAAGAAAAAAACTCCTCAGTGGTACTACTTCCATTGGAGAAAAAATAATGAATGACGCAGCAAAAGGTATTAGGCAATTAAAAAAAATCTATACATGATACTGTAAATTGTGGTGTTTTGGTGGATGGTACCTGGCAGCGTCGTGGTTTTTCTTCACTAAATGATTGTGTTAGTGCAATATCTGTTGATACTGGGAAAAATGTTGACTTTGAAACTTTATCTCAGTTTTGTAGAAAATGCAATTCAAAGACGGAGCAACAAAATGTGAAATTGCGGAGTAATCATAATAAAGGATCTTCATCCAGTATGGAACCGGTTGAGGCTTATCGAATTTTTGAGAGGTCGGAAGTTCATAGAATGTAACGAAACGCTGACTATTATGGGGATGGAGATTCCAAAGCTTTTGATACCATGAAGTACATTTACGGGAAAGATTCTATTACGAAGCTACAATGTATAGGGCATATTCAAAAAAGAGTTGGAACAAGGCTTCGAAAATTGAAAAGCAGAAATAAAGGACTCGGGGGTGGGGAGGTAAATTGACTGATGGTTTAATTAATAAGCTACAGAATTACTATGGAATTGCTATTCGAAGCAATACTGGGAACTTGGACAAAATGCAGTCTGCTGTTATTGCTGCCTTCTTTCATTGTTGCTCATCAAAACATCAGCCAAAACATGGACAGTGCCCTTTCGGAGCTGAAAATTGGTGTAAATTTCAATGGGCTAAAGCTTCTAATATTGTGTATCAGGATAAATCCTTGGGACTGCCACAAAATATTGTTAACACGATAAAGCCAGTTTATATGGATTTGTGTGACAAATCTTTTAAAGAAATATTTACACGGCAAAACTCAAAATCCAAACGAAAGTTTTAATGCAATTTTGTGGCAGATATTACCAAAAGAAGTTTTCGTTGAGCATCAAACATTGCGTTAGGTTCTTATATTGCTGTTGTGCAGTTTAATAATGGCTTTCTGGGATTAATTTCAATATTAAATGAAATGGGTATTGTTTCGGGTTATTATACTGTACGGGGACAAAAAACCTTCGATAATGAGCGCATTGCAGATTCGAAACGTCACTCACTGCCAACAGCAAAAACCTGCAGAAGAAAACTTAGGGCTATTCGAAAAAAAAGAAATACAAAAATTGAGGAAGAAGGAATTACATACAAAACTGGAGTATTTTAAGTTGTTTTTTTAATATTTACTTTATGTAACTTATAAGTACATTTTTTAAATGTGTTTTTTGAAGAATGAAATTTTCACGATAATTTTTGCACGAAAACTGTGATATCTCCAAAACAATTACATAAAACTCAATGAAATTTGCAACACTTATGTTATAAGCCCTTGAGAGTGTAGCAAACTGCAGGTTTTAAGATACTTACATTTAATCACATTTTATAGTACTTTTTAGCTTAGAATATAGAGTAATTTTGACGAAAAATCATTAACGTGAAGTTCGAATGCTTATTAAATATTTATTTTTGAAAATATTTTTTAACCTGCGGTTTGTCACACTTCAGGTGGATCAATAAATATATCAATGCAATTAAAATTACATTATGTCCAATATATTTTTTTTATGCTGTTTTCCTTAAAATTTTATAAAAATAATTTTTTTTTTCAAAAACAGAGGTGATGAATGGTATTTATTTGATAATTATAACTCTTTAAACCTATTAATGTTCTTTAAAACAATAAAATTCTTCTGAAAATCAATTTTGAAAAAATTGGTCTTCGAACCTAGTCGGGTGCCTTAACACAATCAACTAGAAATAGCATAAGCAGAAAAATGGACTTGCACATTATTTGACGTGATTTGAAAGCCCAGCAGTATTCTGACTCAAGTCGTACCTTACACTGCCCCCTATGGCAATTCCTTTCATTTAATGCACTGGAATACCAAACTTGATACACAACACTTGAAGAGAATACATTTGAAGTTAAACAATACACCACATGAGAGACCAACATTATCTCCTGAAGTAAATCTAATCAAGCATGTTTGGAACACATTCGGACAAAACATTGCAGCAACACTAATGCCTCCATTCACTGTCTGGAATTTGGAGATTGCACTCCTTGAAAAGTGGAATAGTATTCTTGGAAATATTATTGACAACCTCATCCCATCAATAAAAGTAAAGTATACAGATGTCTTAACAATTTGAGGAGATAACACACCATCTTAAAACATTGCCCCTTTTACAAACTTTTTTTGTCATTTACAAGTAACCAAATTATTATTTTGATTCTTTTCATAGCCTTAAAGAATTAAGTTCTCTTATAGAAGTACATACAGTTTGTGTGTCTTTTACCTGTATTGCTTTCTAATACATTTATACTTTCCATTATATGCCCATGCATTGCTGTCTAACCTAGTTTTCTGAATTTCTTTTCTAGTTCTCTCAATTCTTCTGAGCAGTGGATAACAGCAATGAAACAGAACAGCAGTGAAAAGATGTGTGAAAGACTTCAAAATCTTAATGTTTACAAATAGGCTGGTACATATGTCGTAACAGAAATTTTTTTGTCACTTAATTCGGCTTGGTACAGATGTAAAGACAATTCTTTCCCCCCATTTTTCACACAGACCCTTTTACAACTTTCCCTGACCCGTTTTAAGACTCTGCGTCTATTGTCCATAATTGGGTGGGGCTATTTTTCGCCAACGCTGTGCGCATTCTTTATAATTTTGGCGACTTTTAGGAGCAGCAAGTTTCCATTAAAAAAAATACTTCATTCAATGATTTTATTGTATGTGTGAATAACAAATTTTTCTTTTCTCTTGCTTTATCTTCGATTTTTAAAAATGCTCCAAAAAAGACCAGAATACATTAATTACAGCAATGAGTGAGTGAATATTAACATTACAGTAGTCAGCTACACGGGGATATTTTGGTGACGGACCTTGTAATTTTAAACCATAGTTAAAAGCAATACTTTTTCAAAAAAAAAAGAAAGGAAAAGGAAAAAAGGAGCTTTTTTAAGAGCCAAAACTTTGAAAAAAAATAATTAACTTTTTAGTTTTTAAACAAGACATTTCAAAAGTATTGCTAAAAAGAATGTTTTCAATCAAAAAATTCTCTTAGGAAAAAAAATAATAAAAGGTAAGATCAAACAATTAATACATTTGTTTTCTTGAAGATTGAAGATCCATAAAAAGAATCGACATCAGAAAGTGTTACGTAGTACTTTCATTGGAAAAAATAAAATAATTGAAAAATTTTCCTTTATGTGCTGTACTTAAGATTTACTCAGTAGCTTTGTAACATGTCAAGTGAAGGTGAAAATTATTTTGAAACACTTGAAAATACTTAATCACAAAAAAGCTGTGGTAGCCAAGTAGTGATGTCGCAAACTCGTAGCCGGCGTTGAATCGTAAGTTCGAGTTTTGTTCAATTGAAAACTGGCTGTTAAACCTGTCGAGTGAATGAACATTAACACAACACGAGGGCTTTTGGCGACGGACCACGTAATTTTGAACCATGGTCAAGTGACGTGGACGACACCTGAGCTGGCAAACCCCTCTTCTTACTACCACCCCACACCAACGGAAGGGCGTTTCAGCTCTCGACAGATTTAACGTGCAACGCTGCAATACATGGCGGGTCTGTAGTGGTACCTGGCTCGAACTCATGACATGCCTGCCATGATCCAATACCTCTACCACTGGGCTGCCGCAGCCCTCTGTCGAGGTTCGAAGTCCTCATACTAGTGCGGCATGGAAATTTTATGAGTGTGGGTGTTGCACTTATTGCTTCACCGAGGTTCAAATTTATGTGGTCTGTCACCAGCAGCCTTCGTATTGCTTTAAAATGTGATGTTAATAAAAAATCAAATCAACTTGATTACAAAATATTTGAAGTATATTGACTTTTGTGTCTGCGTGTGAATTAAATGGGTGTTAGTTAGAAAAGTAAAATGTTTAGTAATTACGTTCTACATATTGTTCTTAAAGTTTTTACTTCTGTTACATATTTCGTAGAAAATTTTTGAAAACATGAGGTGTTTTTTATTACATAGTTTTAAAGTTGCAGATAAAGTGTGCACACTACACCATGCGACTACATATCTATCTATCTATATAAATATATACTTATACATAAGCAATCGAAATAATTATTACGAGTTTATGACTGAACTATCGTATTCTCAAAGATTTTAGTCTGATATTACCGAAAATATTAATTTAATATTGTTTTAACGTATTTGCTTCTAGGAAGTATATTAAAAGTGAAAATATTTTAAAGAATTTAATATTTTAATAAATATTATAGTATTTAAAAATACATTTTATAACATTTATTGATAGTTATTGTTTTCTTTTGTTATTTTGTTTGAAAATATCAATTTACGCATTACACGAATTAAGTTATAATAATTTTTTTTTACTATTTAAAACTAAAAGTTTATTTATTATTCTTTTAGGAACATGAAAACATTTCACAAAATTAGGAATAAATTTTTAGAAATTCTAAGCTTATTTTAAAACACCTGTTTATTATGTGATGCCTTATTAATATTTTCATGGTATTTTTCTTATAATTAAGGGATAATAGCCTATATCACTCTGCATCCTTCACTAATCAGTCTCACATTTAAGCAATAAAATCTTGTTTCAGAATAAGTTATTTTTAGCAATATGCGTAGAATGATTTCTAGTAAACATACAAATCGTATATATGAATTCTACTTTCTTAGTACTTTAGAAGTACTGTACATCAAAATCAAGAAAACATTTTTTTTAAATTTAGAGCTGACATCAAAAGGGACATGTGAGCATAATTAAAAATTCCTAATACTCGTTTGAAAGATTACAAGTTTTTCAATTAAAAAGGGGAGCCATGAATTCACAAAAAAAATATTGTAATATGATATGGCACCAAGTATTGGAATCTTTGTTACTCGGGAATGAAAACTGACTAAAAATCACAGCAATCCTTACTATCTCCCCTTTGTAACGAGAAAAACGTAACAATACCACATGTGGCACATAAAGTTGCCAGTGGGGGAAAGAAAACCTTTCTTCAATTCTAAAAGCGTACAGTGCAAGGAATATTTTGACTTCGAATCAGTCCAATTCTAAAGGTTAAACTAACAAGGGGAGGGCACGACAAAGGAAATTCATTTGGGGTCCAGACTCTGTGTAATAGTAGTACTCCTTTAGGGTATTCAACCCACAATGAAATTCCGTGGAATAGCTAGTCAATTCAGAGAAAAATGCCTTCGAAATTCATGCTTAGCTTTTATACAATTAGATTTCAATTTCCTCCAACGATGCCATAGCCTGGTTGATATATCGTGTGAATATTATGCATAAGGTCAGGGTTCGTTTACACTCGAAAAATTTTTTCATTGAATTATATTTAAAATTAAATGATATTTTATGTAATTATTTTGTATTTTTAAAGTAAAAAAAATACTGTAAATTATAAATATTTATAATAAAAAATGTAATAAATATTAAATATTATACATAAAAATTAGTTACAAATAGTTATATAATGTGAAATGCAATATAATTTACAAATACAAATTAGTAATTTATCTTTAAAATTATTAATTTATTTATTTTTTAAAATTAAATAATATTTTATGTAATTGTTTTGTATTTTATAAAGTAAAAAAATTACTGTAATTAAATAAATATTACATTTATAATAAAACATATAAAAAAATATTAAATATTTTACATAAAAATTAGTTAGAAATAGTTTTATAATGTGAAATACTATAAATAAAATATTATATATAATATAAAATAATTTATAAAATATATTATTAAATTAATTATTTTATAATTAATATAATAAAAATGTCTGTTTTAAATATTATTAATTTAATTATTTTATAAAATATTTATAAGTCCTTTTCAAATAAATTTATTTAATAATTATTTCAAATATCTTTAATTATTAACAATTTTAAATTTTACTGGTAAATAATTTATATATTTCAAATATTTTTTTTTTACTTTACAAAATAGAAAATAATTACATAAAATATCATTTAATATTTAATAAACCTTTCATAAATAAATTTATTTAATTTAAAAAAATAATTAAATGAATTGATGTGAATAATGAAAAGTTGATTGAGTGGAATCGAACCCTGACCTTGCACATAGTAAGCAGACGATTTACCAATCAGGCTAAGAACTCGTTGTGGGAAATTAAAATTTAATTGTATAAAAGCTAAGCATGAATTTCGAAGGCTAATTTCTCCGAACTGACTGGCCATTCGGCGGAATTACACATTGAGGGTTGATTACCCTAAAGGAGTACTACAATTACACCAAGTCTGGATCCCAAATTAATTTCCTTAGTTGTGCCCTTCCCTTGTAAATATTCTTTAGCACTGTTGTTGAAAACTGAATAGAATATCAATAGTTTTTTAAAAGTTCCACAAAGCATTCATTATTTTCATTTAGCCTTCATTATTGAAAAAGTTTCATAAATTACTGAAAATTAAGTGAATTTAAAATTATTTCAGTTTTATTAAAGTATTTTTTTCCATGTATTTTATTTTTATGCGTTTTCAATTTCTAAAAAATAAATATTTTTACAAAATAAGGAAGAATAGATAAAACAAATATTACCGTCACAGTCATCAGTCATAATATTATCGGAATGAGTCATCAAGCTTTCTGAAATGAGGGAACATACTAACTTATCACATAAGGAAGCTTCATCTTTATCCTCCATTGAAGAACTATTATTAAAAGAAAGAACACATTTAAAGTTCTCTTTTTTTAAAAATCAAAATTAAGAATAGTTTTTAAAGAATTTTTACAAAACTATACCTTTCATCCTCTCCCAATTTTAATATTCGTTCTATTTCAGTATGATCTTGTGCTGAGTCAGAAAACAATCCTTTTTTATTTTCCACAGATTTTGAGCCTGCATGAAAGAAAATTTATAAATATTAGATAAAAATGTAATGAAAAAAACTTTCAAGGCACTAAAATCATACATATTTAATAATAAAGTTATACGGAAGAACTAAAAAAAAAATAATAAATTAAAAAAACTATTCAAACTGAAATGTAATGCAAATGAGTAAGTTAGAATTATAATAAATTATAGTTTAAAAAAAACTAAAAAACATGCTTTTATAGTGAATCGAACTAAAAAGTAAGAAAATAATTCTTAAGATAAGAATAAAATGATTAATGAGAAAATTAATGTCACTTGGGATAATAGAGTGGGGTGCTCTATATTATAATTGTTATTAATTTATTACTAATTCTATTCCAAAAAGCCGAGTTAGTGTAAAAATGTAGTACAAAGCACCCCATGCATTTACAATGACATTAATTTTTTCGTTAATCATTTTATTCTTAAGGATTATTTTTTTACTTTTTAGTTTGATTCACAATAAAAGCGTGTCTTTTAGTTTTTCTTTAAACTATAATTTATTTTTCGTTTTTTAGTTCGATCTACAAAAAAAAGCCCGTTTTTTTAGTTTTTAAAATTATCATTTTTTTTTGTTGAATTTATCCTTGAGTTTGATATTTGGAAGCGGAATTATGTGGCTACTGGAATTAGTCTGACTCTTCAATGGATATTAATTAATGGATCTGAAGAGTATTTATTCTCTCCATTTACGAGGCCTCGGATGAATCCCCCATATTGTTGTATTTCAAAGATTCCATCTCTATAGATACAGGTCTAACTAATAAAAGTGTGTAAGAAGAAATATTAAATGTCAATCGTATTATCATCTTTTAAACGTATTTCAACAACGTCACTTCTAAACATAATGCATTATCAAGATAAAAAAAAAATATTTAGCAGTTAGAACATAAATTTATCACTTTTTATATGTATATACATCAATATAAATGAAAAAATTCTAGACAATAAAAGCTCCTTATAATAGGTCCACAATTGAAAGCATGTGGATATTAACAAAAGACAAAAGGAGAAGAAAACTACAATTATAAATTGAATCAATATGCGTATAGCTTACCTTCAATCATTTCTTCTTTTAAATCTTCTACAGGAAATGTTTCATTATAATGTTTTCCTAATTCAGGGATTTCTCGGTAATCCTTATCACTTTCTTGAGGAACTATCAAATCTTCTATAGTCTATACACATTAAAATTAAATATATAAAACAGCCAATATTTTTTCTATTACTCTTTCACTGTTAAATATTAATAAATATATTTAGAGAATAATAACATAAATAAAGCTATAATCTGCAACGTATGAATAGATCTTAAAATTATAGTACATGTATGAAAACTTTTAGAACTGAATATATACAAAACTTCGACAAATCTGCACAATTTTTTCTCTGTTGTTAAATAACAGATACAGCTTACAAATCACAGAATCAATAAATTTTAATTCCTTCAAAATACCACATTTAATTTTTTAAAAAGGAAACAATCACACAACATGTTTAAATATAATGTTTTAACAATACTGTTTCGTAATTGATAGCATTTAAATTAAAAATAATACAAACAGATGAAAAATAAATTAAGAAAACTTCTAAAATTCTTTAAATGAAAAAAGTACAAAAATAAAAAAAAATATTAAAAAAAATTATACTAAATTTTTTTATGCAAATGAAGTTTTAAAAATAACATTTTTGAAAAATATAATTATATAAAAACTATATTAAAACACAAATAAAGCTTGTTTGCTTAATAAGGATTTTTCCAGCAGCATAAAATGAAATATTCCAAAATAATAAAACATTTCCATGCATAATTGTAATTTAAATAAAATATAATTACATAAGTAGTACATGCAAATTATGTTATATTACAAATATAACAGAAGAACTGAGAAAAAATTAAAACTTTATTATGTGCAAATATGCATTATATTTGATAAAAAAACAAAACAAATATTTAAAAAAAATTGAACTAAACATATAGATATATTTTATATTTTGATTACCTTAGATCAGTGATGGCGAACCTATGACATGTGGGTCAGACACTGACCCACGATTGCTAGGCAACCAACCACTTGTTTGTTAAAGCAGGTTTATTAAGATTTTCTAATTTGTGTGGATTATTTATATTCTATTTGTATTTTTTCAAGCTCTGCATTGACACAAAAACAATTTTAATGATGTCTAAAAACTTCTGTTTGATCATAAGAGTTCCAAAGTTACGCAAATGACAACAAATGTATATGAAAGCATGTAGTACTTGAAAGAAAGCAAAAGTGTTTACAAAATATCAAATGAAGTACAAGATTACTCACATTTTGTTTGTTGAAAAAAAAAATCGACAAACCAAAACAAATAACCGTATTTAAAGCACTTTCTTTGGATAAAATGCACTTTAGTAAGGCTATGTTAAGGCACTTTTGCTCAGTTATATTAGTAGAAAGAGACTTCCATAGCACTTGTATCATTCACTCTCAGTTTCACCTTGTGAGGAGCAATGCGCATTTCTGTTATTCTCCATACTAGCAATTTTTGGCTTGCAATTTAAGGCGCGCCTGTACCAGAGTTGAACTTAGTGGCATCCTTTTCAAACGCATTTAAAAGTAATGAGTATTGATATGTATATGTATATTAGATATGTTAATACAAAATTTCTTAAATTAATGTACTCAAAAAATATAAATATTTTTAATTGTAGCCTTGTACCATGTAAGTGGTTAAAAAATTAAAAACAAGTCATACAAGTTCCCAGTCATATCAAGCTGAATGGTTGGATAAATATGATGTGATTGAACGGAATAATATAGTTATACGTGTAATTTATAATGAAAAAGTGACTTCAAGGTTATATAATGCAAAAAGACATTTTGATATGTTGCATTCTAATTTCGGCATGTCAACAGGTGAAGAAAGAAACGTATCTTTTACAAAAGAAAAGAGAATCTTTCTCAAAGCAGTGTTTTAAAAAGATTTTTGGTTCCAAAAAATAACATTACAGCTGCTAGTTTCCCAGTTACCCATTGCATTGCTTGCCAAGGGAAACCTTTTTCAGAAGGAAAATTCATAGCAAAAAAAAGTCTTGGCTAAAATGAGTTACCTTATAAGTCACAAAAAAATTAAAGATCAAATAATAGGATTAGAACAAATTTTTCCCAAATACATCACGATGTGAATTATGCAGAAATGTATTCATTTGCTTTAGATGAGAGTAATGATGTAAATGGTTATGCACAATTAGCAGTTTTTGCTCGGTAAGAGTAAGGAAATTTATAATAAAACTAATAATGAAAGGTACCAGTCATGATATTTTTAAAGAATTTGCTATTGTGCATAAAGAAATCGATATTGACCTTCAGAAAATAGTTTCTGTAACAACAGAGGGTGCACCTAGTATGATAGGGAAAACATTGAATTTACTTAGTATCCTAAGCAAAATGTTTCACATTCTCTGATTGAATTTCATTGTATAATACACCAGCAAGTTTTATGTGCGAAGCACGGTTTAAAAATACTTCTCAGTGTAATAAAAATAATCAACTTTATAAATGCAAAAGCTCTTTATAAACAGCAATTTGCACAATTCTTAGAGGAAATTGAATGCCAATATTCAGAGATTTTGACATGTGCAATGGTTTAGTTTTGGTAAAGGCCTTAATCACTTTGTAACGTTATCAGAAGAAAAGTTCTTTTAAATTGAGAAATCCAATTCAATGAATTATCCAATATACATCGGTTAAATGATTTAAAGTTTTTATGCCACATCACTCAGCATTATAATAAACTGAATAAAAAACTTCAAGGGAATGGACTAATTGTTTTAACGATGTTTGAAAATATTAAAATATTTGACAAAACTTGATATTTTTACAAAGGATTTGGAAATGAAAATCATGAAATATTTTCCTAAATTACAAAAACATTTTTGAAACACAATAATGTTTGAAAACTCTGTTGACATTCAAGAAAATGCAATTAAAATTTTTTTAATGATTAAGCAGGAATAAAACAAGTTTTAAGGAGCGATTCAATCAATTTAAATGTTTGGAAAATACATTTTACTTTATTTTATATCCATACAAAACAGAATTTGAAACAATAGAGTGAACCAAATTTATGAATTGATAATTTAGGAATGGAAGTTGTTGAATTTTGAAGCATCGTAATGTGGAAAACAAAATCTGAAGACTTGAGTTCTGAAGTAGAAGAAAAACTGAAGGAAAGTAGTGCAGATAATATTGATTTCACAGTAAAAATTGAAAATATTATATTCAACGTATGGGATTCTTTACCAAATAATTTTATATTAATGTAAAAATTAGTTAATGCCTTTTAAACGATGTTTGGGTCCACAGATTTGTGTGAAAAATTGTTTTCTTCAATGAATTTTGTAAAATTTTCTCATAGAAATAGACTTGACAGGGAATTAACTGCCAAATGTGTTAAACTAATGAATATGAACCAAATATTAAACTATCTGAAAATAAACAACAGCTTTCTCATTAAATACTTTATAATCAATTTTGTTACACATATAAATATGTATATATATACTAATAAATAATATTTCATAATATATATTGTACGTAATTTTTCTTACTCCTTGTTCATTCATACACTAATTGTCATTTGCGCCAAACAAGAATTTCTAACCTCACTAAAAATTTTTAAATCGTCAAACCATGCCCATTTTTATCCATTAACCAATTGAATTTTAAAGATGTTCAGTTTTAAAAATACTCTGTTAAAAAATGTTAAACTTAACTTAGATGGAAATGGGCTTTAATCACCCACAAGTTAGAACTAAAAAAATATAAAAATTTCTATAGTTTCAAAAAGATTCGCCATCCCTGCCTTAGAACAAAACATTACACATACAAAACTCAAAAAGCAAACTTTTATAGGAGCATCTTGGGAGGAACAAGTCAAGAACAGTATTCATATAGAAATATAATATTCCTTTAAATAATAACAAAGAAATTACTTAGTAGATAAAAGTTTTTTAAAGTTTCTATAAGTGTCTTGTGTACATATATATGTTACTGTTAAAAGTGTGAAATCAGTTATTTCATACAATAACTAGAGATTTCATGAAATAACTAGACAAGTCTTTAACCGGCTTGTACATAAAATTACTGAATTCTACGATTTAACAACGCATTCTATAGAATAACGATTACTTGATCGTTAAAGTATGAAATAAGCACTCGAAAGTTCTTAGAACCCATTCTAATTGCTTTGCAATGATACATGTGTGTGCACTTCATTCTGTTGCTTTTAAACGAAGAATTTAGGCAGTGTATACATGATAGAACTTTTACAATTTGGATTATTAACTAATATTTTTTATAACCTGTTTTCAAGCAATAACTTCTGCAGGAATGGAAGACTAACATGTAAATAAGAACAATTCAATGCAAGAGATTTTAATCTTTATTAAATAAGCATGAGAAAAAAGTGCTGTCCTTACCCATGAAAAATTATTAACTTTGAAAGCAGAAGTAAAAAGTGCTAAAACAGCACAGAAAAAATACCATGAAACCATTGATTATTCCAGCATTATGATATCCTTTAAGTTCAAGGAGTAGGAAAGTTAATTGTGCCAGTAACAGATGCAAACCATCTTCTTTTTAACACCCTTTCATAAGCTTCACTTGTACGTAACGGAATCTTTGAACTATTTTTACTCACTTCAAAAGGTCACATTAATTCAAAATTTTGCACACCTGTCAAGGACCGATGACAATACAATAATTTCTCCTCTTTTTGTTTAAATAACGTATGCAGTATGAGCAATAATAAGTTAAATCATCTGCTTTTCCTTATTATTTATCAATTAATCATCCACAATAGAGATAAAAAAAATTTTCAGAGATTTTTAGCTATTTATTATCAATTAATTTATAAAATAACTTTGAAATTGTTTATTTTTCACTTCAAAAGTCTGTTATTAGTTATTTTATAAAAAAAAAACTAGTAATATCACAGAAAAAGTAGGTAAAGCATAAAATTTTTCATCTATATACTTTAAGTCACTTGTCTAGTTATTTCATGAAATACCTCATTATTCTATGAAATAAATGAATGAAATATTTTTTAATGGTAACATACACATGTATAGCTTTGAAAAAAAATTAATATTTCTCCAAACACAAGTTAATACTGGAGGCTATAAAATAGGGGTTTTTTTCAATTTTTACTCTCTTATTCAATAAGAATTAAAACAATTACAGCCACACTCTACTTGCAATTTTTACAATTTCATCACATAATTAAAGACAGAATATATACAGTGAAACAAGCTTAAAACGAAAATCCTGAAGACGAAATATTGGTTAACACGAAATAATACAACGGTTCTGAAAAACTGCTATGTATTTTCACGCATTTTTTTCTCTTAACACAAAACGAAAATCGCTTAGCATGAAAAGATTTTGCTTTTGGAATAAACAAAATAGAGAAAACACCAGACACTTAATGAATTGTTTGAGAAAGTTTCTGTATTATTGGACTGTTCTACTCAGTGGCATAATACAGTACATTTGGGCCCCCCAAGTTTGATTTTACAAAAATACTTGGCGGCAGTCAGGCTTTGAGGCCCCCTCCGCAATGTGGAGGTGTAAATTACATCACTGGTCCTACAGTGAAGTCGGAAGAATTTGTGTCAGATGATAATAATGTGTGTATGGCCCCAATTATGGCATACAAAGACATTTTGAAATTAGTTCAAAACTCAAAAAATATCATTGATACAGATTCCAGTAATGAAAATGAAATGAATAATGCAGCAGCATCTGAAATGCAGAACATCAAGAAAAGTATGCACAGTTTTTTAGATGCACATTTCAATGGTGCAATGAATAAATAAATTAATAAAAAAAATGAACACATTGAACTATTTGTTGAGAAATTGATGCTTAGAAAGAAAATGCAAGGAAAAGTATCCGATTTATTTTCCAAAAACTCACTAAATGTTTTATGCATTAAATTTCATTAAGTTCTTGTCAACATTTTTGTTTCATTGATTTATATTAAATACATGCATATATATACACAAATATGTAAGTAAAATATACTCTAATAAATTTAATTTTGTTAAATATGTTTTTTCCTTTAACACAAAAAAATATGTCAATCCCAATCAGATTTATATAAAACGATTTTCATTGTATATGCAAATTTTGTCATACTTCAGGTACATATCGTATGTTTCTGAACATAAACCATTCTGTGTATAAGCTGAAAGTGCATTTTTTTTTTCAAACATTTTCTTTAAATTCAAAACTTGTATATAAGCCAAACTAAAAAAAATTCCTGCAATTTTCAAATATGTCTTCACAAAGGTGAAAATGTTGCCTAGCTGTTAAAATAGGGGGAACAATTTCCAATCCAACTGATCTAAGTAAAATGCCAATGGCAATGGTTTTAGTTTTGGAAATCCTATATGAAGTTGACACACACTTTTTTCATTCAGTTTTGTTACCTTGAGTGACATCTGTATAAGACATACTTTGGAAAATAAGTGAGAAAAGAAATTCATGAAGAGCTTGCGATGGTCAAACTATATTTCATGTTCTGGAGGAAAAATTCGCTGTTTGATCATATGCAGTCAGACTTCCGAAGAGAAAAGGTGAATTTAACACAAACTAATTAAAAAGTCAAATTCTAAAACTGACTTTAAAGGATTTTTTTATTCTTCTTAAATAAAAGTCTCCTTCAAAACACTCCCAGAAATTAAAAGATTAAAATTGCATACTGGAATATATTTGCTTTTATGATGATTTGATGAGGAATGAGCTTTATTTGGGGAATCTTCAGACTTTTTAGGAGGACTTTCATCAGAGTTTTTCTTTTCTATGGAATCAGTAGACTATAAAATAAAAAATGAAAATCAATATAATAAAACTAAACATATTAATTTCATTAAATAAAAAATAAATTATCAGTTATCTTTTACTTAAGGAAATGAAATAATGAACATTAATATAATGAATACACCAATGTAATTATTTGTTATGATGGAAAATACATGAAACATTTCAAATGCCTAATGTCTGAATTATAATAATTGTAAGTTATTGGAATTCCTGATTGACAGTGACGCATACACAGGAATTTTTTTAAGAGGTTCCAGGGTAGAAAGTGAACCATTTTTATATCATGCTCCAATATGCCGCTCAATATATTCTTTAAATTTTGTCCATTTTTGAGGGGGGGGGAATAATTAGTATTAATTAATAAAATTCATTATTAATAACAAATAATTAAATTTTAGATACTATATGCGTAGGATTATAATCAATTGAAAAAAAATCAAGGGCTATAGGGGAGGTCCAGACCAACCTTCCCCTTGATTGCGGCATTGTGACTGACATTTTAGAAAACTTTAATAAGAGCCTGTTCTCACAGAATTGCTGAAATATGAGCAATGATTGAGAAAGATAAAGAGACTATGTTTTAAAGATTTTTAAGAAGCTTATTTGGTGAAATTAAATGTGATAAATATCAAAGAATAATCAACTCGAAATTTACGAACTATTTTAAAGAGCCAAACATTATTGAATTTATAACAATACAGAGGATTAAATGGGCAAGACAAATAGCAATTGGGCCATTTAAAAGGTTTTCTTGGCTGTTAAACCATTAGGAACCCCCTCCTCCCTCTCCAAATTGGAGTGGAAAAAGACTTGAAAACTAGTAAAGCGACAGGCTGAAAACCATAGCAAAGAACTGGATGGTATGGAATTCCGAGGAAGGCAAGGGTGTATCTGGGGCTGTCATGGCAAAGGAGAAGACATCTATACAAAATGAGTTCACTCACATTGGACAGAATTACTAGGCAGCAAGAAATTAACTTTTGGGTCATTATATGTCAATTCAAAACAGAAAAAGATAATTTACCACACCTCCTATTTTCATAAAACTAGGTACAGCTGTACTATTAATATAGGCTTGGAAAAATATGAAATTTTAAAAAGACATACCAACTCCTTTTTGAATTACAGAGCTGTAAAGTTCTCATAAATGAGATTGAAAACTAAAACACCATTTTTTAATTTCGTCCCCACTGTGGCATAACACAGAATATTAGACGCCCCCTACAAAGTCAGGTTTTGGACCTCAAGCCCAAATACGTATTTGGCGACAGTCAGGTTTTTTGGCCTCCTACAATCCTGCCCTTACCCCTGATGCAGAGGTGCAGCTTACACTGTGTCCCCATGATATACAACTTTATATAGGTTAAAATAAAACATATTTCAAAAAGTACCTATTTTAAAATTTCTCAATCAATTCCATGAACAGTTTTGTAAATCACAAGCCAAAATATAAATTTAGGATAATAATAATGTCTTTATGGTACAAAAAACAATTGAAGTGTAAAGCTCCTTTTGAAGAAATAATTTTATTAAAATTAAAGCATATAAATTAATAGTAATAATGAATCAAAATTAATAATTATTATGATCAATAATCATTCTCAATTAAAAACCTAATTTATAAAAAATAATTTTAATGAAATAACCAAAATAAAATACAAAAATAATTCAATAACCATATACAAAAGTCTTCTATGTCAGAGATATGAGCTTGTTACAACTTGCAAGCACATTTGTAACCTCACAGATGCAATCAACACAGCCCTTTCTGAGAGGATATATTCTGAGTTGGTTGTGTGTTATGTTAGCATTTAAAGAATATTTACACAATACTGTTACTATTTTAGTAACTTCAGTAATGTTATTGGAAGAGTTTTAGTGATTTAAAATCAAACAAGAAAGTGTATAACTATTTTTAAATTCAAGTTAAAGGTTACTTTTTAAATTTTTAACAAGTGATTGAAAACAGTAGGGAACAAAAAACAACTTTTTGCCTTATTCCTAGTTTTAAGTAGCCTATTCTTACTAATTTTGGGTTGAAAAAAACGAATATGTAAATGAAATTTATTTATTAGCAGTGGTTTTTAAGAAACACAACAGCCCATCCATCAGTTTAATCGTAAATTTAAAGAACAAAACATTACTAATTAATAAATACAATACAATAAGTCAAGTTTCACAAGAAATTGTGTTCATATCAGAAATCAGCAGTATTTTTTAGTTTATTTCCTGTGAACATTTCCTTTTGGATTGTCTCTTGTATGTCAAAGCCCGAGTACCTCTTACAGCTGTCCAGCAGTAGTTTGTGAGCATTGATACATCCCAACGATCCTGATATCAATGTTCCATTGTTACGATTTCTTGATGAAATCTTTCACTGAGTTCATCGCTTACAGCTCCACATTTCTTGGAGGGGGTGGAATCAAGATGGAAATATGAAAAATGGATCTTTAGAGATATATTGCATCCCAGATAATGGAATTTTTGTAGGAGTTCTTTCACCAGTTGTTGATGTTTTTTATGTTTTTTTCTGCATAGAAATCCTTGTACCACACTTCTAAAGACAACCCAAGCTACTTTCTATTTCCCTTCCAGAATTTGATCAAAAGTGGGGTCCTTCATGATTTTGTGTATTTGAGGGCCCACAAAGATTCCCTCCTTAATATTTGAGTCACTCAATCTTAGGAACTTTGAATCAAGGTATTGGAAAACCTCTCCATCTTTGTTAATGGATATCACAAAGTTTTTCATTATTTCCATCTTTATGTGCAGGGGTGGAAGAAGAATGTCATTTGGGTTTACTAGAGGTTCATTTCGGATTTTTCTCTCACCGGATTTTAAATTTCTAGACAGCCATTTGTCTTGTGTGTAGAGCGATTTTCGATTTCTACTGTCCCACAAACACAGAAAACAGCAGTACTTGGCATAGACTAACTGCATTCCCATTAGTAAACCAACGACTTTCAAGTCACCACATACCTGCCATTTATGATCCTCGTATTTTATTAACTCTAGAAGAAATTTCACAATTGCATAAGTTTCCTTCCCGTCAATGGAATATCCGATGGGAACGGAAGAAAGAAGGTTGCCATTGTGTAGCAATACTGCTTTCAAACTAAGCTTGGAAAAGTCCATAAACCACCTCCAGTTATTTGGATCATAACTGATGTTCATGAAAATCATCAAGCCGTTGACATCAATACATGCAACCACATGTTCTTCCTTTTCAAAGATATGAAAAATATTGTTTTCAAGAGTCCTGTACTCTGTAATCTTGATTGCCTAGTAGGAATAGATTCCATTGCTGCACACAGATTAAAAACAGAAAAATTTAAAGATAGCTATTGAAATGATTGCTTTTTTCTGAACGTTTGAATGTTTGATTAAAAATATATATATGTAAGTTATAAAAAAAAAACAGTATGGGATAAAGCCTAGACATTCGTTTAAATTTACTGAAAAAAACATTGAAAAAGAAAAAAAAACTATCT
The DNA here is from genome assembly GCA_019973955.1 of Trichonephila inaurata madagascariensis. Classification (NCBI taxonomy): domain Eukaryota; kingdom Metazoa; phylum Arthropoda; class Arachnida; order Araneae; family Nephilidae; genus Trichonephila; species Trichonephila inaurata. The sequence continues at coordinate 635,980 of BMAV01011365.1, read as the reverse complement.
GTTGAAAAAACTTTGATATTTTATTTTAATTTTATAGTTTTTCATTCCATTGTATTTATTAAACAATTTAAACCTGTATCTGACAAAAAAAAAGTATATTATACAAAACTAACATATTCATTATTTTAACAATAATTTTCTTTTTAGGTTTTGAAATAATAAAATTGATTGAAAATGTTCATTTAGAAATTAATTGTGACATATCGTTTGCTTAAGTAGCAGGAAAAAGAGAAAATCTTGTTTATTGATAAAGACTTATTAAATATTTAAAAAAAAATTATAACTAAATTAAATTAGTGTATAATATAAGATAAATATTATTTTTATTATATTAATTAAAAAATATTTTTTCTATAAAAAAATTATAAAATATTGTATGTTATAATATAAAATTTTTTGTAACTAATTTTTACATAAAATATGATTTAATATTTATTATAACATATTTTTACAAAATGTATTAATTATTAATAATTATATTTATATAATTACAGTAATTATTTTATATTTTAAAATGCAAAGTAATTTTCTAAAATATGATTTAATATTCAATAAACTTTTTTTAAATAAATTTATTAATAAAAATAATTAAATGAATTGAAAGAATAAAAAAAATAACAAATAGCGCAAATCGAACACTAGCGGAAGGCATGCTAAGCAGATCCCTGGACATTCGAATCAAGAACATTACATCACGTAGAGTGAAAAGTCCTTTTAAATAATTGGAAATATATTATATGAGCATTGCTTTTGTTTTTTCTATGGAAGTTATGCTTATTTAACTGAAATGTAAAAAAAAAAAAATGAATACAAAACAAATGAAATCTGTGATTTCAAGTAGAAATTTTTAAAATTACAAAATTTAACATATTTATTACATGTTCAATTAAAATTGGGAGCATTTTTTGAAAGAGAGTAGAAAATTTTTTTTGTATTTAATCTTTTAAATCACTGATTTTAAAAGAGCAAAGTATGAACTTTTTTATTTCAGACGGTTTATTCATCATAATCTAAAAAATCAATACATAACGATTGAAAATTTTTTATTAATGATTTACACAAAACAATGCTGCTTTATTAAAAAAAATATTAATTTAAAGCAATACACTTAAATGTATTGCAAACAAACTTGTTTAAAATAATGATAACAGAGTAAAAGCGATTAAGTTTCTCACAAATAATAGAGAAATTTTTGTTTTATAAATGGATACTTAAAATGAATTTTTTGAATTAAAATATGTACAGAAAATAAAACAAAAATAAATTTTTCACTCGACAAATCTGGTGATTTTCATTATTTATAGGCATCTTTCCTCGTGTAACCTTTCAGCAAACGTGATGAGCACAGGGAAAAAGAAAGTCATTTGGTGCCAAACCCTTGTCTATTGTAAAATTGCGTTCTTTGTTAAAAATTTTAATCAAACTACGGTAATCTTTAAACAAAAAGTAACAAAAACAATGCTTAAATTATTTCTCGCAGAAAGTAAAAAAAATGAAAAACACAAATGTTTTTTTTTAAAATCCGCAATTTTGAAACAATTTTTTCAATATTTGTACAGATTACAAAATATCGTTTTACACATGGAAAAAAAAAGTTTCGTGGCATCTTCTTAAATAACGAAGAAATTAAATATTTAATTAAAACTTACTTCCTCATCTTCTTTTGAAAGCAAAGTTTCCAGACTGAATATTTTGTTTTCTAGCTCTTTTCTCCTTTTGATCGCACTAATCAATTTTTCTTCAATTTCAAACTGCACAGACAGTAAATCCTCCATACGAAGGTTTTTAATGTCTCTTTGCAAAACTATAAAAGAGGTGTTAAAAATCATCACTTATTTTGACCATTATATGAATTAACACTAAAAAAATATTGAAATAATTCGGCAAGTTATTTTAATACACTACTAAATTTAGAAGTTTTCAATAATTTAATAATCACATCAAAGTTTATTGTTATACATAACAAGTATATTACATCTAATAATTATGGCTGAATTTGTTCAATCATTTTGACAACATTGCAATAAAAATATCATATTGTATATCAGGACTAGATAGACACAAAAAATTTAGAACAGAAGTTAAAAAAAACTTTTATTATTCCAATTTGATTTTTTTCATGAAAAATCATGTTTTTGAAACTTTCATTAATTATTATAATTCCTTAATTTAATCAAAAAAATTTAAATAATTAAAAATTGATTTGCAAGCAATCAAATTAGAAAACACACACAAGCATTTTTCAACATGTAGTACATAAAAAAAACACTTAATTTCAAAAATACCACATAACTCCTCTCAATTTTTTTAAAAAAAAAATACTGTCTAGATAAGCAATCCCTTGCTAGTATGTAGTGGCAATTTTAAACGTCTTGAAATAAGGCAGAAATACAAGATATTTAAGAAAACCTGAGCTTTTAATTTCTTTCTATATTTTAGACTAACTGGTATACCCATTCTTCGCACAGGTGAATTTAAACAATACGTGAAAAATTAAACAATACAGGTTGCAGGATAAAGAAGTTTTTAATGAGTTAATTTTACGAGAATTGCAAATTAAACAAACAAAAAAAGGTGTTTGCATAAATAAAAAAAAAAAAAAAAAAAAAAAAACCCAATGGTTATTAAATTTTATGTTTGTAGATTTAATAGCTGATAAAAATGTATTATTTTTTAATTTATAATTCTCCGTAACTCTGGTGGCTCGATTTTTGAAAACACCTTCTTAAGCTGACCTCTGCTCAGCAAAAGTAACACATTGTTACAAATTTTGTATAATGAACGCTTAAAAATGTGTAAACAGTTTATATCTAGAAGAGTGTAAGACCTTAATATATTATTTTCTGTTGTTTTTATTTTATGTCAAAATTGTAATCTGCCTCACGCTCCCCCTGTTCAAGGCTTTGCTGTTCCTGGCACCTGGTGTAGACAAAACAAAAAGGGAAAGTTTTGCGTCATACATAAAAGATAAGATATATGCTGTTGCGGGATTTTTTGCAGATGGCAATATTTTTTCCTACTTACTTAACAATTATCATTATATTTTTGACACTTCACACAATATCTTTTTAAATTATAGCCTATGTGTTATTCTGATGTATAAGTGTTGGCGTATACTAAATTAAATGCCAACGAGTTATTAAAACTCAATAGTAGGTAAAAACATTTAGCAGACTATTTATGGCAGGGCAGCGTTTGCGGAAGAGGATGTCTAAAAAGAAAAACACATCATTCACAGTGTACAATAAGTGGTCAAAAAAGAACAAACATCACTAAGAAATAAACTCTTTTTATTTCAGCTAAACGATAAAAATGATTAAATCAAATAGTAATATTAAAAAGAAAAAGTCATTTACAAAAAAAAAGAAATTATGGTAGCTCTTTAATTCTTAAAAGAAAAACAAAATAAAAATATTTATTTACCCATTCCCTTTCTGATACAATTCAAGTTTTACGAAGCAGCTCCGATGCTATTCCCGTCGGGAAAAAAAAGAGAAAGAAAATATATATTACGGCCAAAGATAAGAATATTTAGGGTAAGTAGTGCTAACAATAAGCTATATCATTGTAAAGTTTCATTAAAATTCATTCAGTTGTCTTTGCATGAAAGAATAACAAATATCCATACATACAAACTTTCCCATTTATAATAATAGTAAGGATGTTAATCTTAACACAGAGAAAAAGAACTAAAATTCTAACATACATACCCCTAGTGTTTAATTTTAATCTGAAGACTACAACATACAAAGTGTAGAATTTCTTATTTAAATTTCCTCCATCAAATTTGTTACTATAAATTAATGACTTTATTTAAAATTAGTCTTACCATATACAAAACTGATGCACTTGATATACAACATAGCATACCTGCCAACGTTTGAAAAGCACTAAGCATAAAATAACATGAGATCTACATTTCACAAGCCATTTTTAAAATAATTTATAAACAACATTTTAAATTTTACAAAACAACACATGATATACCAGTATTTTTTAATAATGCCAAGAAAATTTCACATTTAAGATATTTTGATATGAAAATTACTCAGAGTAACTTCTACTTTTCAATCAACTTCATTTATAAAAACTCATACACTAAGGTAAATTTTTAAAAAAGGCATGCTTATTATTACGCTGATAAAACAATGTTGTATTTTGTTTGCTCTTGCGTAATGCTTGCAACATCAAATTGTGCTTCCAGTTGAAAAAACCACAAATTTGGCTTATTTCGCCAAAACGGAGGCAGTTTAACAGCAACGCGATTAATTTGCGATGATTCTGCAGAAATGTTTTCATGACTTTGACTTGCACTAGTTTGATTCATGATCGCTAATAAGTAGAACTGTGAAATTGAAAGTAATAAAAATATAATTAATCACTCACCGGATGTAAAATTTAATTCAAAATGATTCAATTTGTTTACTTTAGAAACATCGCTTTGAACGTCCGTTAGTCACCACTTTGGCTATAGGCAAGTTGGTTGGAGAAAGATATTAAATTTTTCTAATAATGTTGATTTTAATCAAAACGATGTTGCAAATCTCATAAAATACTAATTGAACTTTAATGTTGTTTGTTACTAGATAAAATACATGAGATACATGGTAACACAATATTCTACGGAAAAGTAAAAAGTATTGAATAATCATAAGTGTTGCCAAAGGACAACAAAGAAATTGGAGAATTAAATTAGTTAACTTTAGTTCATGCAGCCACAAATCAGTTAACTTATAAAACTAGGGAACACCAAAAATGTTTCAGGCTCAAAAATAGTTTATTATGAAGTATTTTGACCCACTAAACACAAAAATCAACAAAAAAACTTCAGTTTAGCTGTTGTTTTCAAGAATCAGAACTCCTCCTTACTCAAAAATAGCTGTATTTTCACTCATCTTTACTTTGTGTATTATATTTATGATGTTTATTTAATCGGGTAGATGGAAACACACACAACTTGCCTCAGGATCGAAATTTGACTTCTACGAAAGGCGTGTAACAGCGTCACCTCTGCATGTGTCTAACCTAGAGCATCAATAGAACAAAGAAAAGACAATAGTTCACAATTCACACACACAAATGTGGTGTTCGCTGTTTTTCGACTTAAAACTATACTTTTCATTTACCTTTTTCATAAATAGATAAACACTTAACTGGAATAGTTAGTCTCTGGGACATCTCATGACCCAGATTTTGAGGCAGAAGATTTGAATGAACCCCACAGACAAATCAAGCAGAATTGAGGGATTTCATGAGATCTTGACTTGCCAAAACAGACGGTAGAGCTTCTGGTATCCAGACTGTAGCAAGCAAACTTACTCCTACCTGGTGTAAAGGTTACAGAGAACAAGACTTGTGAAAATAATCTTATTCATTTCTTTGAGAAGAAAGGACATGTGGTTTCATGTATTGATGTCAACGATGAATTTCATGAACACCAGTTATGATCCAAATAACTGGAGGTTGTTTGTAGAAAATCGCACTACATACAAGACAAATGGCCGTCCAGAAATATGAAATCCGGTGAGAGAAAAAAATCCCAAATGATCCTCTAGTAAACCCAAATAACATTCAGAACTACCGTAAAATCTGGCGTATAAAGCTCACCTATACTTTCAAGCTGCATTTTTTAATTTTAAGGTATATTCGCTGTATAACGCACACACCCTTTTTTACGAAGGAGCCAGCAGTGTACGTTAGCAATGCTATTAAGTTTTAAAGGCATTTATTCGAGATATTACTCCAGAATTTTGAAAAAATAGTTTATATATATATATATATATATTTCTAGAAAAAAAACTCTAAGTTCATAAGGTACGACATTTCTTTTAAATAAGCAGTATTCAGATCTTTGTGGAAGTCTAAGTTTTTTTATGCACATCTCTTATTTTATTTTTGAAGCTATCATTTTTATACTCGGTGTATAACGAGCACCCGTAAATTTCGAGCTTATTTTTTGTGTTAAAATTGCGCGTTATATGCCAGATTTTACAGTAGCTTGATATCATGGGGCCCACGCCAAGTTGTTTATGTTCACCAAGATGGGCAATAGCATTACAATATGGTTACCTTCATATTTTTGCAGTTTTTGGAATATTGCAAGTTTCCAGTACTTTTTAATTAATATTCATTATTAATATTTAATATATATTATGTAATTATTTTAATAATATAATATAAAAATACAATTAGTATTATATATAATAACCATATAATATTCGTTATTTATAATAATTGTTTTTTTATTAGATTTATTTATAAATATTATTATATATGTTATTTATTTATAATTATTACGTTACATGAGTATTCTTATGAATAATTTTTATAATACAATACAATGATTTTATATATATATATATATTCTTTTTTATAACTACTATTAAATTATATTATATGATAATTATTATATATACTAATTATTATTAAATCATACTTAATGAATATTATATAAAAAATTACTATTTTTTTTTAAATTATAAGATATAATTATTATATACTGCATAATATTATTAGTACATTAACTTTTTATTATATTATATTTTATTCATTATTTATAGATAGATCTTGGTTATTCTCAATCTCTTCTAATATTCTTCTTTTGAAATATATTTCAAAATAATTTTTTAAAATTATCTTCGTGTAGATTTATTTGATACCGCCATCTTGGATTCCATTCGAGCGACAACAAGTGCTGCTTAGCGTCATCCCTGTGATATCAAACTAGCACCTTACATTCTGTTTCCACCCCTGCACATTAAGATGGGATTAATGAAAAATGTGTAATGTAATAAGCTCGCATCTTTTATATTTAGAAAAACACAATAATTTTTAGAGGAGAAACGACTGAATGGAGCAAAATTTAGATAGAGTCTCAACAGATGGGTTGTTACATATCTTAAAAACAAGAGCTAATCAAAATAAATTTCACTTACATATTCATACTTTTCAACCCAAAATTAGGAAGAATAGGCTATTTAAAACTAGGAAACAGACAAAAAGTTATTTTTTGTTGTCTAGTGTTATTAATCACTTACTATTCTTTTCAAAAGATCAATTTGGCCAGAAACAAGTTAAGTTTTTTACAGTATAAACTGATAAACACACGCTTCAGAGTAAGAAAAATAAATCTTTCAAGAATCACACAACAGATACACATAAAGGCAAGTGTGCAGTTATGAAAGGGTGGGGAATGACACAGGATGAATTCATAAATGAATTTGAAATATCATGAAATTTGATTAGATACCATGGTGAGAGCATGAATAATCCCTAGATTAATGCATATTTTAGTGATATTTTAAAATAAAACATAGGTTAAAATACAACACTATACTTACTTTCATGATATATTACTAGGCTCTGATGATTAATTTCTTGTAGCATGTTAATGGTGTGTCTTAGTGGCCATGATATATATATTTTTTTACATAAAAATATTTTATTTACATTTTAAAGCAAGAATAAAAAATGTTTCAATAATCTCTGGCTTTTATTATAAATTCAGATTACTGCTTGAGGGGATGGCACTGAAAGAACTTATAGATGAATATCATACGTAGTAGAATTTCGTGGAGATATCATAATAGAATCACTAGTCACCAGACTAACTTATTTATTGCTACTATTTGAAAGAAAACTTCATTGGTTAACTATAATGCTAAAATAAAATTGTTACTTCTAAAAATGTTTCTTTTTTAAAGCACCAAAAAAAAAAAAAAATTCAAGATATTGAAATAAAAAAATTGATTTTACTAAAAAAAGGACAAATACAAGTGAATCTAGAACTTGTTCCTCAATCACAATATATATTTCTTATTTTAGAAAAAGATTATGAACTTGAACATTTTGAAAACTTTGCAATCATCGCTGAAATTCTCAGTGATTTTTAACAATAAAGCATGTGTTCAACTTTTTGAAAATGACTGTTGTATTCTGAACTATAAAACACAATTTAAGATACAGTCGACTCTCGATAATTCGAACTTTCGATAATACGAACCTCTCGTTAATTCGAAGTATATGCTCAGTCCCTAGAAAAACTCTTGATATTTCGAACTAAAACCATACCTTTTTGTACTCTCAATATTTCGAAGTAAAATTTGTGGTTGGCCAGACTACAACACGCTATAATTCAAAGTTATCCTATAAAACTCTCGATAATTCGAACCTTCATTATTATGAAATTAGATTCACTTCCTATACCCACGAGCGGTTTTTTTACTGAATATTTGCTAAGCAGAATTTGGATTTATTCCTAAGCCATCTGTTTTTTCTTTTTCCGTTGATACCCAAGCTTTAGATGGATAGAGGAAAAACTGCTTTCTTTTTTATTTACTGTGCAGCAATGTGTGATGCTTCATTTTACAAGTATTGCACAATAATTTTGATTTGTGTTGAGTATTTATTACTAATAATGAGTCACATTTAAACAGATGTTTTTTTTAAAAAATAAAACACTCAAACTACATCCAAGATAATTAAGCAGAATTGTTTTATGGCAGAGAATTGAAAGCGAGATATAAAACCTTTATATAAAAATGTACGAGGCAAAGACAGGAATTTAACTTTATTCTATTATTTTTTTAAAAAAAAGTGCAGTAATGTGCCACTAAGAATTGCTCCACGTGCCATAGTTGTCGACCCCTGCTATTAAGTATACCCCGTAGCTAAGTGTGAACTGTGAATACGCCTTGTGTTCATTTTAGATTCCAAATTTTAAATTAAAAATATTATTTTACTAAAGTTATGGTGATTTACGTTTCCCACCTGTTAATTTCGATAAACATTGGGCCACTACTTTACACTTCACCTCAGTGTCGACTTATCACGCGAAAGGAACAGCATGTCTTCTTTTAAAAAGTACAAGTGCTTAACAATTTCTGAAAAGCAAAAGGTGATAGAATCAGTTGAAGAAGGTGAGAGGAAGGTCGATGTAGCCGAAGCCTTTATAATCCCACTGAGCTCGCTCTCCACTATTCTGAAGAATAAAGAGAAAATCTTAAGTGCATCTTCGAGTAGAGTGAGAAAACGCGTTAGTAAAGGTAATTTTCCACGTCTTGAACAGTGTTTAGTTTCATGGATGAGGCAGTGTCGAGGACAGAATATTCCGATGGGTGGCTCTTTATTGAAGGAAAAGGCTAAAGCATTCGCCAAAGAATTAGGAATCGAGTTTTCGGCTAGCGAGTGATGGCTTATAAATTTTAAGAAAATGAATGTCATAGTCTTCAAAAAAATGTGCGGGGAAAGCTCAAGTGTCAACATTAACGTTTGTTCTAAGTGGCAGAACTCGCTTTCGGATCTAATAAAGGAGTACGAACCACGTGACATTTTCAACACGGATGAAACCGGACTCTTTTTCAAGTGTTTACCAGAAAAAACATTTACATTCAAAAAAGAAAAATGCCAAGGAGGAAAACATAGGGGGAAAGAGGCTAACTATTTTACTGGCTGTAAACATGAACGACTCAGAAGATTACTCCTCTCGTCATAGGAAAATCTGCAAAACCTCGGTGTTTCAAGGGCATAAACTCGTTCCCTACCAAATACCGCTCAAACAAGAAGGCATGGATGACCACCGAACTCTTTAATGAATGGTTGGTCTCACTGAACTCGGATATGAAAAGAGAGAAACAACATATTCTCTTATTTTTAGACAACTGTACTATGCATAATAACTCACCACCTTTATCAAATGTGAAACTTCAATTTTTCCCTCCAAACTCAACCTCAAAACTTCTGCCACTCGACCAGGGCATCATACATAATTTTAAAACGTTTTATCGGCATGAAGTCGTTAAAAGCGTTTTGGATAACCTCGAATATCAGCAGAATGTAGCTATTTCTATTTTAACAGCTTTGATCATGATTGACAAGGCTTGGAGAGCTGTTACTCCTTTGACAATTCACAGCTGTTTTAAAAAGTCAGGCTTCCCCTCGCCGAATCTGGTTGACGTGGACGATACACTCACTGAATTTAATGCTGAACCATCCCTTTGGGAAGCTCTTCCAGAGCAAGATTTGACTACGTGTTGGTTGACACGGACATTGCTGTATGGGGAGCTCTATCTGATGTTGCAATTGTGGCTTTGGACCACAATAATACAGAAAGTGATGAAGACGAATCGGAGGAGTTGACTCTGGTAACTCAGTCAGAAGCTAAAGTCACTAAACAAACTATTATTGCGAATGGTACTGTATTTAATTAAAAATGAGAGTTTTAAGGCATAAACATTTATTGTGACTGCTTTGTGCAGTGTCTCCTGTGCAAGAAAATGTACAAGTGTGGGTGAGTGAGGTGGGGGTGACGATCGCAGCGCCAACACAAACTACGCAACTTTTTCCTTCAAAATCATGTTGATGCAGACATTTTACAGGCTTCATTTGTTCTAGAAAAATCTATTGACAAAGTTGATTGAATGCCTTAAAACAAAAAAAGATAACAGATTTTTTCGACAAAAAGGATTAATTATATATAGTATGTATATTCTTTTAATAGTTGTTTTCAAGACATAAGTGTATTCTTTTAATATAGGACTTTTAACTTCTGTTTTATTTTTATACTGTTTAAAATGTACTTTAAAAAAATTACGTACAATTGTTGCTTTATTACATAGTTTTAAATTTAAATGTGTTAGAAAAAAAACTTCTCTTCGTCTATTTTGAGAGTTTTTTCCTACCCTCTTGATAATTCAAACTCTTGATAATTCGAAGTTTTTCATTGGTCCCTCCAACTTCGAATTATCGAGAGTCGACTGTATATATATCTTGTAAAATGTACCATAAGTTTATAAAATGTCCACTCTTCTGAAAATTGTAACATGGTTCCATAAATCATTTAACTAATGCTCCATTATTGGCCACTTTGCATTGTTGGTTCTATTTAAATGATCCACAAAAAATTAACAGACGATAAAACACACTTTTGCTAGAAAACTGTAGTATACATAAAAAAATTATTACACTTAAAATTTTACTCTAAGAGTATGTATTCTCCCATTGTAACCTTATAAATATAAACAGTGGCACACAAAAGCGTATGTACATTTGCAATTTCATTTAAAATATAAAGTTTTCTACTAATAAAAATTAATATATTGGAATTGGAATTTTTTTAATGTGATATCTTCAACTTGTTCTTAATGGAATGACATAATCAATTTTTTAAAAATAGTATAACTTTTTTCTTCAAAAATTAAAAGAGCTACTAAAAAATTATGCCACAAAAGTAAGCCAATTAAGTGGCATAACTTAAAAGTTTGTTAAGTTAACCCACTTAACAAACATCGCAACATAGCTTGCTGAAGCATGCAGGTGGAGGTGTTCTTGTGTGGGGGTGTAAATTGGCTTCAGAATAAGGTAATTTGACATTTTTTGATAGTATTGTGAATCATGAACTCTATTTAAATATTTTAAAGATAAATTGTAAATTATCCACCCAAAATTTGGGTATATGAGACCACTTAATTTTTTAACAGGATAATGATGCCTAGCGCATTGCTCTCAATGTACTCCGCTGGTGTCTGTATAACTATCCCCAAATTCTGAAACAACTGCTCAATCAATTTATTTAGCCCAGTAGAACATAGTTGGTGAGAATTTGATTTAAAAAAAAAAAGAAAACATGACATATAAACACATAATATGAAGTAAAAACAATAATCATAGAAGAATGGTCGAAAATCGAAGCAGAAATTACAAAAAAACTGATTAAATCTATGACAAGACGTTTAAAAGTTGTTGTGGACACTAAAAGATATGCTACTAAATTAAGAAAGAAATACAATATTTAAAGCTATGCTGAGATTTTTATCAAGTGTACAAAGACTTGTGGTGTAATTTTTTAGTAGCTTTTTGAATATTAATTTTAAAAAAAGGATAGTTATACTATTTTTAAAAAATTGATTATGTCATTCCATTAAGAATAAGATGCAGATATCATAAAAAAATTAGTATTCCAATATATTAATTTTTATAAGTGGAAAACATTAAATTTTATTGGAAATTGCAAGAGTGCGAACACTTTTGTGGTCCACTGTATATATATATAGAGAGAGAGAGAATATTTCATACACTTCTGGTTATTTATTCAAGGAATACTGGCTTAAAACTCTTATTCTTATAATATTGAAGTAATTTGTATCCTCTTTTCTAATTCTTGGTAGAAAAAGTGGTAGTTTGGAAGCTAAATTAATCATGGATGCTTTTCTAATTATATAGAAAATTTCTTTACGAAAATAAAACTACTGCAAAGCTGTATCAGGTTTACAGGGCAATCCATAGTAATTAATAAAAATCTGCATCAAAATATATCACCTTTCAAATAAGATAATTTGACTTATTTAGAAGTAAACAAACGGGATAAATATTTATCAATATTAATTTTAAAACTAAATGCATGGATAGCAAAACTTTTTAAGTTTTATTGATTCCAAGATTATAGAAATTTTTTGCAAGTTTCAACTGCAATGGTGAGTATGGAATATAGCACTCGAACACACATACACACACACAAATGTATTTCATACAAACTTCCAAGAAATCAAATTTTTAAAGTGAAAAAATAATGAACTTCAGATTTTTCATGTTTTCAAAATAAAAAAATTAGTATTACAAATCACATTACAAAAGTTCAATACTAACGTATTTTTTCGTTACTTAACTAAAGCTAAGAACGTTCTAAATTAGCCAGCAAGTTTTTATTAGTTTCTTTCTCTCGTGCATAATCGAAGAGATGTAAAATGTATATATACATTTTTGCACATACATTTTGTTATTTCTAATTATTCTAAGATAATTAAAATTTTGAAGACATTCAAATACACCAGTCCTCTACTCTTCCACCAATATCTAGAATAAGAATTGGCAAACTATAGCATGCGGTACAGTTCTCAGTGGCATTCTATACTACTCAACAAATTTCTCGATTTTTAAAGGGATGGAAGCTGATGAATTGCTAATGGACCTTATTTGACAAACATCTTCAGCATTATGGACATTTACAGAATTACAAAAGAATCTGAAGGATAACTCTAAAGATAAATCTGCATCTATTTTGTAAATTATTAAATGTCATATCTAGAAAGATTTAATTGTTTGAAGAGAGAAAATTGCATGTACTGTGCTTTCCGCTTTTGATTATACATATCTATGTGAACAAATCTTTCCTCATATGAAAAGCATTTTGAGTCTGCAAAGAAACTGTTTAACTGAATGTTCAGAATGGTGTCAAATTGAAAGTCACACATTACACCACTGATATCGTGATATGAAGTAGAGAGCTCCAGAGACAAGTTTCACACTAAAAAATTTAATTTTATTTAACAATGGTGCAGGGGAACACATTTTTTATGCTCTTTATTTCTTATTTTAATAAATATGCTTAAAAGTTAAATAACATATGAACAATTTTAACTTTTTTATTTATGCTGAAAGAATAGTATTTTATCTTGTTTATACTTTTGTTGATAAATAAATTTAAATGATGCAAAAATAATATATAATAAACTGTGAATCTATATTACTGACTTCCATTCTCTAGCTCTGCATGCATTATTGCGGGAAATTGTTTAAAAAATGTCCTACTGTGGCACGCTGAATCATATAGGAAGATTGGTTCGGCATGCCACAGCTAAAAGGTTGCTGACCCCTGATCTAGAAGATGAATCCCTGGTTTTTATATATAAGTGATGAGCCAATATTCATTAATACTCATTCTGCACATCATCATCATATTGAACATATTCTAATTGTTTCACTTAATCTTTACTCTCATGCTCTTTTCAAAGAAATATATTTCAACAATTAGAACATTTACTCTGATTTCATCTTGAATGGAAACCCATCGAAGTATTATTAACTAGTCTACATATAAATAAAAAGGAAGTGCCTGTTTGTAATTTGAAATTAACAGCTTTTTACTAAATGCATTTAAAATTATATAAGGTATTTATATGAAAAAATCCAATTTTTAAAATTTTTGTCTGTCTGTCTATCTGTTTGTTTCGGCTAATCTCTGAAATGGCTGGACCAATTTTGACTTAACTTTCACTGGCAGATAGCTAATGTTATAAGGAATAACTTAGGCTACTTTTATTATAGAAAGAAAAAAAAATTAGGGTTCTGCGAAAATAAAATTAAAACCAATGAAATGGTGAACAATATCCCTTTCAAATAGGGATCATTTATTTCAATCGACAGTGTCACAGATCATGCATCCCTCTCACCCCATCGATAGTGTCAAAGGTCACGCACCCCCCTGCTTGCAGATTCGTTTCACCCTACTGTATTTTAGACCTGTTTTGAACTGACTATCATATATAGCAGGGATGGCGAACCTTTTTGAGATGTGGGTCAAATTTTGTTCAAATTTATTTTTAATACTAGCGTGTGGGTCACTAATGCCCATTTGCACCAGAGTTAGGTTTAAAATTTTTTAACTGAGCATTTTTAAAACTAAACATCTTTAAAATTCAATTGGCTTATAATGGGTAAAAAGGGACACTATGGAAGTCTCTTTCTACAATCATAACTGATTAAAGTGCATTTTATCCGAAGAAAGTGCTTTAAATATGGTTTTTTTGCTTTGGTTTTCGATTGTTTTTCAACTAACAAAATGTGAGCAAACTTATACACTTTATTTGATATTTTGTAAACACTTTTGCTTTATTTCAAATACTACATACTTTCATATACATTTGCTGTCATTTGCATAGCTTTGGAACCAAGGGTGTAGCTACCGCCGTTTCAATAATACGGGGCCCTCAAGCTTCAGGGGTCCTAAAATGTGTAAGAGATCGAAAAATATTGAGAGCCCACCAAAAAGGGACTCCAAAGAATTTGGATTCGGGGTCCACTCGGGACTAGCTACACCAGTGTTTGGAACTGTAATGATCACACTGAAGGTAATAGACAGCATTTAAATTGCTTTTGTGTCAATGAGCTTGAAAAAATTCAAATGGAATATAAATAGTCCAAACAACTTAAAAAATTTAAATAAACCCGCGTAAGCAAACAAGTAGTTTCCTAACAATTGTGGATCAGTTAAAAAGCTTGCGTGGGTCAGTGTCTGAGCCACGGGTCATAGGTTCGCCATCAGTGGTATATAGAGAGATAGTTCAGTAAATTTAATATTGTATATAGATTGTTCAGTAAATTTAATATTGTATATAGAGACTGTTCATTAAATTTAATATTGTATATAGAGAGATTATTCATTAAATTGAATATATTGTATATAGAGAGATTATTCATTAAATTGAATATATATTGTATATAGAGATTGTTCAATAAATTCAATATTGTATATAGAGATTGTTCAATAAATTCAATATTGTATATAGAGATTTAACATAAACGTATTACACATCCAGATGCAAATTATTTACACTATTTTAAGAGTTTATTACACAAAATTTGTAACCAATGTGTTATTTTTGCTGAGCAGAAGGAAGGTGTTTTCAAAAATCGACCCACAACAGAGTTACGGGCGTTAATAAATTTAAAAAAAAAATCTTTTTTATCAGCTGTTATATCTACAGACGTAAAATTAAGCAAACATGGTTTTTTTATTTAGTTGAGATATGCAAAAAGGTTTTTTTTTTGTTGTTTAATTTACAATTCCAGTTAAATTACTTCATTAAAAACTCCTTTATTCTTCAGTCTGTATTGTTTAATTCTTCAATTCACCCATGCGAAGAACGGGTATACCAGCTAGTATTTAATATAAATACTTGCAAAATGGCCTGCAGCAACATCAATTCTTCCCCCAAAATTTTTTAAATCTTAATGATGCTTCAAAGGAAATTCTCATTTAGGATTGTAAAAAAAAAAAGACACTTGACATTTAGACATTACATATATTGTAAAACTAGAGCTTTAATACATAAGCAGTTTATTCTACTATTTACTCTTAAAATTAGGGCATACTTTTAAAAGAAATGAAAATTATTCAAACATACTATTAAAATATAATTTTAGAATACAAAATATTTGCGTCAAGAGAAAAGTTAAATTATCTCAACTGGTATCTCCAAAATTTAAGTTCAAAACTATGTACTAAACATAGTACTGTCCATAAATGGGTGGAAACTGCTGGCACTTACGATTTCCAAAACATACTTCTTCAAATGCTATCTGTTTACGTTTTTTCTATAAATTAAAAATTCAAATTAATTCTCTCTAAATTACATCAAATTTTGAAACAAACGATTTTAGTAAGAAATATTTAAAATAAGAACTTGATAACTCTGAGGAATTATTATGTCACATATTGTACACTGCTTTGATCTTTTTTTTAAGAATCGTTGGCATTCAATATACCATGTGTTGCAACAGGTTATTAGAACTTGATTCAAAAATAAACTTAAAGGAAGATATCATTTGATCCTCAGATAAGACGAATGAAAAGAGAAAAACAATTTCGTCAAGTACACGATTGATTCTAATGATCCATTCAAGCACAAGAAAATTTAGAAAACTCCAAGGATAAAAATCTTACAGAGAGAAGAGCTCGATTTTTGTAACAGTACAAAAATGGCATTCAGATTATAATATCAGTTATAAAGAGGATAAGAGAAACAGAAAAGGCTTACATGGGGATCCCATCTTTCAATAATTATGACTTGAATTGGATCTTTTCTACGAACGAACAGCTGAAAGAGAAGCCAAACAATGGGACAAAGAAACGGCGCTAGGCAGTTACAGTTATTATTTTTGAGGGAAGCTGTTATCTTTCAGAAAAACTAAACGTCACATGACCATGGTTCCAAATTACGTGATCCGTCCCCAAAAGACCTCGTCTAGCTGAACAGTGCGACGTTAATATTCAATCAATCAACCCAGAAAAACTAAAAAATATTAACTAGTTAGTTGATGTCAAAATATTTCATCTTCTGGATAAAAAAATTTAAATGTTGATTTATTTGATATATCTTTCTCCAGTAACTCTCTCTCTCTGAAGGTGATATTGCAATGAGGATCAATTTTGAGAAAAGATTTTAGATGATTTCGAGGATAAGTATATCTACTGCAGCTTAACAAGATATGGTCCAAGTCATTTAAACAAGAGCTACAAATTGTATAATCTGATAATTTGAATTTTTGTAGAGTCCGAAATATAATTAAATTTTTTAAAGTGAATACATAAAAAAAAGAATTTTTAATGTCAGTTTTGGGTTTATTTTGAATGCTAACAAATTTTCAAACAGTCTTAGAATAATATTTTTAGTGTAAATAAAGAGGTTAAAAAATAGGAGAAATTTGTACGTATAAGGGCTCATAAAACGGTTCCTTTTACATTTATAATTCTTTTTATAAGTAAAATTTCCAATTTTATTTGTAACAGTTGATGTTTTTTTTTTTTAATTTTAGGAATTCTTGTTACTTAAATATGAAATTAGAAATTATAGAAATTTAAGAAAATAGTATTGAATATGAAAAAGTTTAATTTTTAAAAGTTTTTCGATTTTATCTTTATTTATTACGTACTGTATATTGTATACACTTTTTATATATTACTATTTTTATGCAATATTTTTACAATTAAACTATTTTTGATAAATTTATATAATAATTTTTAAGGTAAAAATCGATATTTGATTTAAACAAATATTCAAATAAAATACGAATATATATATATTTACTGTGTGAAAATTTTATTTCAATGAAAATTTATAAACTTTTCATTTTTTTTAATTTGGGGGCTTTTTTCTGTGAAAAATTGATAAAATTTTTTACCTTCTTAGTTGGTTTTCCTTCAATAATTCACTTGAATTGAATTCGATGCATGGATTATCGATTTTTATAAGCAGGTTTTGATTATTTTGAAGACATGTTTTATTAAAAGAATATTTTTTATCACTGGTACAATTTTTCATAAAGTTTTTTCCCCTTTAATATCAAATTTTTACAGGACACTTGATCATCTAATTTACTGTTGCAATCCTAAAGGTAACTACTTTCTTGAATAATTTTATTTACATTTTTCCGACTTGTTTCAAATTAAAAATACGTTAGTCAATATTTAATGATTGGAAATGTTATCTCTGTAAATTGTTTTAAAGGGAAGACGATAACGAAGATGGTATATCATTCTTCTAACTGCCACACCACACTCACTATAGGTAGAAAAGAGTCAAATTCAAATATTATAATCCTTTGCACATTCCATTTTTCAAAATTTTAAATACAAACGTAGTTTTAATGTTATTCTTAAAAATGCAGCTATCTTTCCAATTGAAATTTTGAGAATATTTCTATCTTTTTTCTCAAAAACTACACATTAGTGTGCTATATAATTTCTAAATTTTTATCATTAAAATTAATACAATTGTACTCTTTTTTAATTATATTTAAAAATAGTTTATTTCATCAATAGTTTATTTTTAATCAATATTTTATTCGAAATGTTATCTCTGTTAATTGTTTTAGAGGAAAGACGAGATAACAAAGATGGTATATCATTCTTCTAACTGCCTTCATTACAAGGAGAAATGAGTCAAACTCAAATATTATAATCCTTCGCATTTCATTTTTGAAAATTTATTTGTTCAAATACAAACATGATTTTAATGTTATTCTTAAAAGTACAGCTATATTTCCAATTGAAATTTTGGAACTATTTATGAAAATTTCTTATGGCCTTTTTTTCAAAAACTACACATTAGTGTGCTATATAATTTTTAAAATTTTATTTCTAAAATTAATACAATTGTTCTTCTTTAATTATTTAAAATAGTTTATTCCATTTTTTTATTAATATATAAATTATGTATAATTTAAGAATAATTCGATTTTTTTAAATGTCTTGCTTGCGTGAATTGATAGTCAGATTTCCCCAAGAGGATTAGTGGAAGGATTGCGAATAGATCCGTCACAATTGTAATTTCCATTTTTGTTGTTTTGTTAATGAATAAGATTGTTTGACTGCTATTAATTATATTTTCATTATTAGGTTTAAGAAATGTTGAATAATTTTTAGCAATGCATTGAATATGGGACAATTTTCTTCCAACAGTCACTGAATTACTAATCAAACATGTACATTTTCATCTTTTGTATGCAACACTCTATTAAATTTAATTATTAAAAAAACTTTAACGCTATTTATTTCATTATTATTTCAGATGCTTTTAACACATCAGAGCATATTTTAATATTAAAATGTGTCGAACTAAATAAAAATAATGCAAACATTTTATATTCCTAATTTTTCAATATTTTGATTGATTTTACGACACTGTAAATGTTTTGAAAAACATGCAAGTGATGAAATAAATAGCTTTTAAGTGTTTTTTAATTGGTTATATTGTGCAAATTATATGTGCTAATCATTAGTTGAATTTTATTTCAGATTAGTGTTTTCAAGAATTGATCCATTAAAATTATTTTTTTTTCTCATAAGATTAAGAGTATTAAAGATTTAAATGGGTATATTTGAATTTTTTTTTGCTGATAGTGAAATTTAAAATGCTGTGGCTTTTTCTAAATAGCACATATAGTTATATAAAAAAAGGAACACAAACTTTGTAAATTTTTTTTTAATTCGTGTGAAAATTATAGCATTTCGTTTCAATTGTAATGAATGTAGAAAAAAAATATAGATTTCATTTGTTGTAAGCATGTATGCAGAGGACTTTTTTTTAACAAGGGAAACAAATTCAGTTGATCAGTTCAAATACTAGCCGTTATTTGCTTGCAAAACGAGTGAATAACGACGGCTAGTATTTTTATATAATTAATCCCTGAACAAATGTCGAAATATTTCGTATTTCGTACTCGTTGAAGGCATTTAATTAAAACTGCAGATCTTTTACAATGAAATGATTGGTAAAAAAAAAAAAATGATTTCTATACTGATGATTCTCAATTTAAGACACGAAGTGAACTTTAGTAGCGAAGCAGCAAAAATAAATCCTTAGTATAACTTGAAGGACAGTTATCTAGTATTTGAAACACTCCCCAATTTTTGACAGAAGGAATCCCCTATTCTTGAATTTTTGGACCATGTCGTAAAAACGGTACTACAGTTGTTGATCTCAAAACTGACTCTTTCTAAACATGAAAAATCAGAATTTTTATCTTTAGTTTAAAAATAAAAAGGGTGTTCATATTCGCAAATGATTCAAATTTCAATATTTTTTTTCGTTCTCAATTATTATGAACGGAAAATAAAAAGCTCACTCATTTTCATTGAAAAGAATTTTTACATCTTATATCTTGTTTAAGGGGAAAAAATCAATTATTTTACACACATGTACATAAAAACGTTTTACTAAATAAAACAAGAGCTTTAATAAATTTTTCTCAAGTTGATACAATTTAAAAAAAAAAAATTCTATAAGATTTAAAGGAATAGAGAAATTTCAAAAAGGCATAAGCTAACACTAAAATCTTTTCTTCTAAATTGTGTTAGTTTATTTTATAAAAGAATGCTAAAATTTTGTTGTTAATTCAAGAGAAATATATTTATATCTCTAATGAACTCTTGATTGATCTATTTCCTGTTCAGTCAAGTAATGTATCAATTTTATTCCCCTTTCAGGAATCCTGTCTAACAGTCATGTTTCAGTTGTTAAGAAATTTAAATTAATTCTACGTGGATAATTCAGGATTTATTTTCAACACATTTACTTAAGCAATTTTATTACCTGGAGCAGAAATGAATTTTCTTCTCTTTCTTCACATCTTACGCAATATCAACAATTTTTTTATAAACAACTATTTTTTCGAAAAACTATTAATAAAAATAAAAAACAATGAGAAATGTGCAATAAAATACCATACTGCAAGTATAGTTTCTCTTCCACAAATTATATTTTTTAGCTATTATATCGAGAAAAACCCTCCGTTTTAAGTAACCTTTGTGTATAATAAATAAACTCTGAATAAATATAATGGAGGAAAATTCAAAGTATTTGTTTTGTAAAAAACAAAACCCTTAACTAAAGTAAAGTAATTGTTTATTTCTTAATATATGAGGGATTATCTCCTTTAGAAATTAAGAAATGATAGAGAAAACAATAATACATTTAGAATAGTAAGATGAAAGTTCTAGATTACATTCAGCCTCAATGTTGACTAGAAATTTTTACTGATTATACTAAAATGGGAATTTTTTCATAATTATAAATTATTATTTTCCTCAGTACTGGAAAAAAATAAAAACTATGTGTGATTTGTTATTTATGTCATGTATTTGAAATATAATGTAATTTACCTTTGTATTTAAATAATAAAAATTCTTCACTTTGAAAAAGGCTTATTGGCGAAGAACCTCGTAATTTTGAATCTCGGTCAAGTGACGAGGACAACACATGAGCTGGCTTTGATTGATTGATTGAATAAAAACGTCGCACTGTTCAGCTACACGAGGGCTTTTGGCGACGGACCACGTAATTTTGAACCATGGTCGTGACGTGGACGACCCCTGAGCTGGCACCCCCTCTCCTAACTACCACACCACACTAACGGGAGGACGTTTCAGCTCTTGACAGATCTGTGTACAATGGATTTACATGTATTATGCAATCTTTGTAATGGCACAAACATTTGGATGGAATTCTGAAGTTTAAAAATGCATCCAATTAATTAAGCTTTTTAAAGACAAAATTAAAGCTGAACAATAAACAAAATGTATTTCATATTCTTTGTCCAAGACTTTTGATTATTTATTAAAAACAGCACAAAAAGCATTCGAGACAAGTGTAAAAAATTAATAAACATAATTTAACCAATGAATAGCCTAATCTTTAATATGATCAAACTATATCAAACAAAAGGAAATTAATGTTTTTAAATTAAACACTATAATATATTACACATTTTGCAGTAAAAAAAGGGGGGGGAGTTAAAAAATGTTTTTAAAAATGAAATGTCCTACTTTTCATATAAATTCATGAAATTTTAAACATAATTTATATTGAGTTCAAAAATTTTAGAAACAGTTATTCCAAGCATGGAATATAGAATCTTTACTGTAGGACTGAATGAGACAAAAATGAGTAGTATTTTAAAATATGCTGCTTTACTCACTATTATAAATAGAAAAGTGAAGCAAGAATGTAATATGGGAAGTGATTCCTCAGTTCTCCATCAAAATTAAAATTGTCTGAAATTACTATTAATAATGAAAATCAATTAAAAAGTAGCGAAAATTTGCAATATTCCAAAAATGGCAAAAATATTAAGGTATCAATACTGTAAGGTTATCACCCATTTTGCCGAACATAAATAACAACTTGGTGGGTGCCCTGTGATATCAAACTACACCTAAAAGAAAAAAATATTGGTGGCAACCAAAGAAAAAATCAAGGTGGCCATATTGTAATGTTATCATTCAACTTGGCGAATGTCAACTATAACTTGGCACATAGTGCACCAATATCCATTTGCACTTTTGAAACCAAAAGCGCACCATTTGCACTTTTAAATATTACATGCAGAATATCTCTCTCTCTCTTTTTGAAAATATTGAAAGCATAACTTCACAAAATCCATAACAATGATTTGTCCAGAAGTAAACCTGAAATAAAATAATACATATGAGTAAATTAAAATTATTAGCATCAAAATTTTCCAATACAGGATTCACTGTACAGAAATAGCAATTTAAAAAAACTCAGAATTCTAATTAAATATGGAACAATCTGCTTCTTTACAAATTACTGATTAGAATTTTATCATGCAGAAAAAACAGATATACATTATCCACCATTAGCTAAAAGACCAATTAATTTCATAGCTGCAGCATAGGCTAATAAGCAATTTATTAAAAAATAACATTTTCACTTTGATAGCAACAATGAAAAGAAATTTAATGTAATACACATAAGTACATTAATTATTAAAACCATTATATAACAAAATATGAAAAAAAAAACTAAAAATATCAATTATGATCTTTTATGAAATTTGGCAACAAGTAATTTTTAAAAGATTATGTTTTATCCAAACTGCAATGGCTCTTCTTATAAATGATTTTTTTAAAAAAATTACGCGTGCCAACATCCTCTCAGATATAAGGCAGCTTGCAGTCCAATATGAAGCGGATGTCACTCTAGCAGGGAGGAGAACTCCACAATTTTCTTGCAAGAGAAAATGAAGTAGAGTGGGGCAATTGGATAGATGCTCCCCAGTCATTGGCCCGAATTTACAGAGAGGGCAGAGCGGTGAATCAGCCAGGCCAATCTTAAACAGATGGGCTTGTAGGTAATCATGTTCGGTGATGCCTCTAAAAAATGCCACACCCTTCACCCTAGGTAGGGCAGAAAGCTGAGCACGTCTTTTGCCATTGAGCAAACGAGACCAAGATTGAAAATGAGGAAGGCTGTAGCAGAGTTAGCGTTACACAAAGTGCACCAACAAGGAGGCCTGCTACACTACATCCCCTTATAAATGATGAAATGTACTGCATTTATATTTCATTCTTTTTCTTATTAATGATGAAATATACTTCCTAAAAGTGAAATATGTTTTGATGCTTGTTTCTTCTACTGTTTATAAGAAAATACTTCATGTATGTTACCATTGAAGCATGAACATTCATAGAATAGCTATTTCATGTGAAATCACTGGATCGGTCAGTTAAAGTATATAAAAGTATTGTATTCTACTAGTTAACTAGGTATTCTATAGAATAATGATTACTTGATTGTTCAAGTATGAAATACGACACTCGCGAAAGTTTTTTGAACTGGTTCTAGTTGCTTTGGGAAGAATTTTTCCGCTTATACCAAATAAAACAATTGTACTCTAGATATCAGTTCTGTATATGTCAGTGAGAATTAACTTTCATTGAAGAAGTTCCAAATATTTACACAACGCTTCCATCTCTTGCAACAGCTCAAAGTTGTGGTACTGTACAAGGATTTAAAAAATGACTGTGTAAAAAAAAATACTAAACAGTGTGCTTGTTTCGAAAAATAATAAGCAGTTCAATCCGAAGTATCATCACAGCAATCCTTGCTCTAATAAATAATGAAAAGTAAAATAAAGAGATCTCATAAAATTTTAATACTCTTACATTTTTGGGAGCTAGTTTGATATCAAGGGGCATGCGTCAAGTTGTTTAAGTTTGCCAAGAGGGGCGATAACATTACAGTATGGTTATCTTGATATTTTTATCATCTGGGGATGTGGTTGCCATGGGGATAACGAATATTAGAAATAACTTTTGATTTCTTCTCCCGGCAACCCTATTAATTTCAGACAATTTTAATTCGATTTCTTTAAATATATAACCATTTTCAGTGTAATTGTTCCATCATTTCCATCTTCTGTTTTATTTTGTGCTATTTTCGAATATGGATATTTCTAATATGGGTGAGTTCTAGGATATATTTTTTTTAAAGTAAGAGTGTTGTACTTTTAATTATCACTATAAATCGTTTATTTTTGCTTTACTTTCTTTTAAAATTGCTTTTTCTGAACTTGTTAGATGAAATTCGTTGAAGGAACTTAGTTTTTAAAATATTGCAAGTTTACAGTACTTTGTAATTGATATTCATTATTTTTAATATATATTAATTATTTTATTAATAATGTAATATAAAAATGCAATTATCACTATATGTGTAATAATCTTATAATATTCATTATTTATAATTTTTTTTTATATTTATAAGCTAGCTGCATGGCTCGGTTTGCACCGACTTTCTCTTTCCCTCATGATGCCAGCAATTATGTGTGTGTGTGTTCGTGCATAATGTGAGTGATTTCTAAAATTATTTCATTAAATTTCCATTTTTCGAAATTTGTTCCACATATTTGCGATTTAAGACAGATTTTTCCCCCTCTCTCTAGCCCAGCATAACACAGGTTTTTTTAGTGAAAAATTATTGTTCCCTCTTCCCCTCCCCCTCACAGATAAGATACAGCTTCAAATTTCGATGTATGACTTTTAAAAAACAATATTGCATTAGTTAAAAATTATTAATATGAAGAAATAAAAAGAAAACGATTCTAATGCTAAGAGTAAAACACACAAAAAACTTTCATAATTTTTTAATAATAGTTGGTTTCTAAGAAACTGAAATAATATAATAAATTTCAGATTTTCATTAATCAATCATTCGTTTCAAATAGTTAGCTTAAAAATGTCTCTGAAATGCATTTTTATGTACTTTTTAATTAACAAATAAATAATTTAGTTATGAAATAGAAATAATTCTTTTAAAAAACATATATATTAATTAAAATCTATTTTCTATAAGTAATAAATAAAAGAAAAATTTACAGATAGCTATTGAAACGATTGCTTTTTTTTTCAATGCTTGAATAAACATATATATATATAAGTTATAAAAAAAATAGTATGGGGGGAAAGCGTAGATATACATTTACACACTACTGAAAAAACATTCAAAAAGAAAAAAAAATAACTCATAAAAACATTTTGATATTTTAATTTCATAGTTTTTCATTCCACTGTCATTGTTACAAATTTTGTGTAATGAACGCTTAAAATAGTGTAAATAATTCATATCAGGAAGTGTAATACATTAATATTACTTTTTGTTGTATTTATTTTATGTTAAAATCTTGCCACCACCTCTCCCTTCAAAATCTAATTTTATTATGAAATAAAAAAAATAGTGATTACACTGATTGAACGGAAAAAATTAAAAGCAAAAGCACACTGAGGCATGGCATAGACAAAATAAAAGAATTAAAAAAGATAGATGAATGCTGTCATGGGCTTTTTTGCAAATGGCAGAATTTTTTCCTACTTTCTTGACAATTGTCATTATATTTTGAAAACTTCACACATCTATATAAATTATAGTCTATGTATTATTCTGATTTATAAGCGATATTATTGTAAAGTTTCTTTAAAATCCATTCAGTACTTTTTGCGTGAAAGACGACCAAACATATCACAAACTTTCGCGTTTATGATATATATTAGGATATCATTACATATTATGTTATTTATTTATAAATATTATGTACTATGAGTATTCTTATGCATTATTTTTATTTTTTAAGAATACGATTATTCTTTTTTATAATTACTATTAAATTATATGATTATTATATATCACAATTATTATTAAATCATACTATATGAATATTATGTATAATTAGCTATTAAATAACATAAGATTATTATATACTGCATATAATACAATTATTATTACATGTTACTTTTTATTATATTATACTGATATTCATTATTATTTATTGATTGATCTTTGTTATTCTCAATCTCTTCCTGTATCCTTCATTTGAAATACATGCCCTGGAATATCAAACTAGTTCCCATTTTTCTTTAAAAAAGTTTACACAATGTATTTATGAAGGAACAGTTTTTCTTCCCAGCATGTATTTTTGTTCATAATATTTAAATATACAGTAAAATCTGGCGTATATAGCGCAGCAGCGTATAACGCTTACCCAAAATTTCAAGCTGCATTTTTTAGGTATATTCGCTGTATAACATGCGCCCCCTTTTACGAAGGAACAAGAAATGTGCGTGTACAATGCTGGTAGGCTTTTAAGCCATTTATTTGAGGTGTTATCTAAGGAGTTTGAAAAAAAGTATATACTTCTAGAATCAGAATCTTTTAATTTCTTTAGGTATGTCATTTCTTTCAAATAAACAGTATTCCAATCTATGTAGATGTGTAATTTTTCCAATGCTCACCTCTCTTTTCTATTTTCAAAACTATCATTTCTTATACCCGGCGTATAA
>BMAV01011365.1:590136-608888 GCA_019973955.1 Trichonephila inaurata madagascariensis | reverse complement strand
GGTGAGATATCGAATTCATTCTAAAATAAATAATTCCGAAAAAAGTACCTTGACGACCTCTTTTAGTCACTAAAAGAAAGGACTGTGCCAAGTGGCCCCCCTATACTACACTTGAACCCAACTTCTCAGGTGAGCTAGGAATTATTTTTTGTTCCTATTAATATAATCTGTAAAACTGTGTTTATTAGATAACTGTTTGTTTGTCTTGATTTTACTCACTATTTTTGAAATTTTTTCCGATACTGTAAGACAATCCAATAATAAAGAAACTTTCTCGTACATTTCATTTAAGTGTTCTCGTATTAAATGTATTCGGACACTCGGAATCATTAAAATATACATATAGATAAATAGAATTTCAAACATACAAAAACAAAAATTGTACTACATTATTCATTTTAAGCTATAAATTTGCATTAATTCTAATATACAAATGAAATAATTGAATATATATTCCAGCCCCACCATTCCAGAATAAGAATTTAAAGAAAATGATATTTAGATCAAGTTACCAGGAAATTAAAATAAACAGAATACTAAAAATAAAAATTTATATGAAATTTTTTTTTAAAAAAAAGTAAATTATTTATTAAATTAAATTATTGAAACCTTTAATTTGCATCAAAGGTTTGTGAAAATTACACAACATGCACGCGATAAAGAAAACTTTGTCAACATTATGGAAACTGTGATAAGGTAAAACCTCTTGAAAATATTTAAAAATCTTTATTTTTGATAGCGTCCTTTCCACTGTAACTCGCTTGTTCGACAACTGGCAGTTACTGACCATTTCAGATAAGTCGAACTGAATTTTGTCTTCTAGGAATATTGGGCGATATAACTTGCATCCAATTTTCTCCAATTCATTGGCAATCAAAAAATCCTTATCAGCCATTACAACATCATTTAGTTCTAAACGATCCATCAGTTTACTTCTTATAAAAACCTCTTTATCGGATATACTACCAGTGAAGAATTCTGATATGAAGCTTATAGCTCCGTTAGAAGTAATGCCAATCATACCTTTAAAGGTATTAGCATTTTTGTAACGACTGAAAGTCATTTGTTGCTCCATTGGACTACTGAGTTTCTGAACTTCACAATCTCTGTGCAATCTAAAATTATTCCGACGTTTTTACAATACATTCGGAATGGTGGTGGCATGTATCGAATCACCTGATCCTTGGATGGGAAGACATCCTGCAATTTTAATTTCTCATACAGAACATCCGTGATTAAATTGAAATCCCGAGAAACAGTATAATCTGAAATTCCAAATAAAATTGCTAAAAATTCATTTGAAATTCCAGTTCTCAGTTTCACCAAAAACAGAAAATACCTATCAATGGGTCTTCTTTTTGTACCCATTGATAAATCATCCTCAATCTTGAGAATTCTGTATATATTGTAGAATTCATTTATGGTAAAACTTGTAACACATTTCATTTGAGTATCATCACGGATGTTTTCAGGGATAAAATTAATTTCCTTTGTTGACATTAATTTTTCAATAGCATTGTCTTTTGAGATAGCATATCAATCACTTCACCGAAAGTGTCTGTTTGGGAACCAGCACTGGTAGTACTGGTCTCCATTTCCCTAGAATTAAAAGATATTGAATTTTATGTCTATGCATAAACATTTTTTGAAAAAGTTAATACTATGAAAAATTTGTTATTTTTCAGAAAAAACTTGTAATACATGCATTTTTAGTATGTAAAGCTTGAGGCAAAAAAAAAAACTATATTGTAAATTAATTCCACTTTAACAAGAAAAATGTATCAGTAAAATTTTTTACATTTCTCACTGGATTTCTTCTGCTTGTACTGTTTCTGTCGAAGATGGTTCAAATCTTTTTCATAACAAAAAAACATAGTTACATTAATATAATATCTTTTATAATAATAATTTATATAATTTTTATGTATGTACTTCATTTAAAATATATATATATGTATGTTATTTCTTTCTATACATCAGATTCTATTTTTCAAGTGAATGCTTCACACAATTTTTTTTTCCCCCCAATAGTATGTAAAATTATGTAGTAATAAATTTTATGTGTATATATATACTTCTTTATATATATTATTGTATATCATATTCTTGTGTTCTAATTTTAGATAATTAAAGACAGAATTATCTTTGTTGACTACTGTCAAGATATGTAAAATAAGTAAAATTTAGGCTTATATATAATATATCTTACCTGTTTATACGTGAGCTCTACATAATTTAATTTAATATAAACCAAAGTTTGCTTTACAGTTTAAAGTTAACTAACATATTTTAGTTTTGTATGTATATTCTCTATATAATTTAACTAAGAATTTTTGCTTATTAATTTTAATATATATGTAATTATTTTATTAATAATGTAATATAAAAATGTAATTATCTCATTATATGTAATAATCTTATAATATACATTTATAATATTTTTTTATATTTATTTATAAATCATTACATATTATGTTATTTATAAATATTATGCACTATGAGTATATTCTTATGCATTTTTATTTTATTATAATACAATGATTCTTTTTTTATAAAAAATTACTATTAAATTATATTATATGATTATTATATGCAACAATTATTATTAAATCATACTATATGAATATTATGTATAATTAACTATTAAATTACATAAGATTATTATATACTGCATATAATACAATTATTATTACATGCTACTTTTATTATATTATACTGATATTCATTAATTATTGATTGATCTTGTTTATTCTCAATCTCTTCCTATATCCTCCATTTGAAATACATTTCAATGTAGTTCCAAAAAATTCTTTAAAATTATTGTGTATCATTAAATTACCGCTAAACAACCATGCTAGATATCATTCCAGCAACAACAAGCACTGCTTGGCGTGATTAATTTATCGCGCCATGTCCCAGAATATCAAACTAGTTCCCATTTTTGTTTAAAAAAGTTTACACTATGTATTTATGAAGCAACAGTTTTTCTTCAAAGCATGTATTTTTGTTCATAATATTTAAACATACAGTAAAATCTGGCATATAGAGCGCACCAGCGTATAACGCTTACCCAAACTTTCAAGCTGCATTTTAAAAATTTTTTAGGTATATTCGCTGTATAATGTGCAGGCCCTTTTACGAATGAACAAGAAATGTGCGTGTACAATGCTGGTAGGCTTTTAAGCCATTTATTCAAGGTATTATCTAAGGATTTTGAAAAATAGTATACTTCTAGAATCAGAATCTTTTAATTTCATTAGGTATGCCATTTCTTTCAAATAAACAGTATTCCAATCTATGTAGATGTCTAATTTTTCCAATGCTCATCTTTTTTATTTTCAAACCTATCATTCCTTATACCCAGCGTATAACGCTCACCCATAAATTTCGATCTTAATTTTTGTGTTAAAAGCTCGCGATATACGCCGGATTTTATGGTAATCTATTTTAGCAACATATTCTTTCTTCCCCCTTTTCTGTTTAACTAATAGCGATATAATAAATTACATCATCTCTGCTTTCCCTTATTATTTATCAATTATTCATCTGCAAAAGGAATAAAATGTATTTTTCGAGAGATTTTAGCTATTTATGATCAATTAATTTATAAAACAGCTTTGAAATTGTTTATTTTTTGCTTTAACAGTCTATCCTTAGTTATTTCATGGAATACCTAGTTATTTTATAGAATAACTAGATAAAGTATGAAATTGTTCACCTATACTATACTTGTCAAGTTATTTTATGAAATACCTATAGTTAGTATATGAAATAACTGAATTATATACTTTAATGTAAACTAGGGATTGCAATATCAGTATACCGAATACTGGTATTTTGAGAGATTTGTACAGTTTTGAAATACAGGTATTTACAAGTTTAACCTTTTAACTGTCATGCCCGAGATAATCCCGGGCATAGCACTGGTGTTCAAAAATGTCATGCCCGAGTATTACTCGGGGTAATTTTTTTTGAGTGCATCGTATTGTTTTACCTGAATACATATCGGGAGACGCTTATTTCGGCTTTATCTCTTTGTCAAACCCGACTGATTCTCGGGAAAAGTTAATGTGCCTTCAATTCAATAGATGGCAGCACTTTACTGAAGACGTCAAAGGTTAGAAGTTCTTTGGTTCAAAGTGCCCGGGATCTTTTTGCAATAAAAAAATTTGACAATTTGTTGACCCAAATCATCAAAATAACTTGACAGTTAAAGGGTTAAATACCGGTTTTTTTGGTATTTACTAGAAATATTTCCCAAAATTGTTTCCACTATATGTTCAGGTATCACCAACATCGCAAAATACTATGTTTTTATTTTTGTGTCTCCCTAACAGGCGAAATTAAACTGTGAATACAAAGTTGTATCGTATAGTCAAGAGAAGTGATAAAATATGTGAATCATCCAAAGAGATGGGCCAAAAATATCCCATTACAGCTCAGAGCGATACTGCACATGCTCAGGATTCGTAGACTGATATTCATATCTGTGAAAACAAGATGGTAATTGCGAAGAAAGTGCGTAGTATTTTGACATTTTTTAAATCTGTGAGTTTGATATTCACACTGTATTTGCATATCACACTTTAGGGTTCAAAATATTTTTCACATTAATTTTTGTGTGTACTCCTAAATAATAACCCATAATAATGAATGAGAATAACTTTAAAGAACAAAAAATCATTTGATAATACTTTGGTTTGGTTTCATTATTTATATGATGAAAAGAATATAGTGGCACAATGTAAAAAATGCTCTAGCGTTGTTATAATGAATGGAAAACGTACTAAGGGGGACTCCATACACATCTAAAAATGAAACATGATACAAAATTGGTAAAGAGGAAAGAATCTAATTGCGATGAAGATACAAAATTTTAGCACACTTTCTAAGCCCAAGCCATCAAGAATTTTAGATTATTTTGAAAAAAGATAATTCCGATGAAATTAATGCACAAAATTACGTTCCAGGTTTAATGACAGCAATTGATGCATTGTTTTTTTAAGATCACATTTCAAAAGCTTGTACTAGTATCACAGACTGAATAGTGATATTTACACTTTTTTGTGATTTAAATAAATAAGATGTTTTTTACTTTTTGTGAGTGTGTTCTTTATATACTGTTATAATTCATAAGTTACAAATTATTTTTTGTGATATTTACACTCTCTAATAAAACTGGCAAATATAAAACAAAGAAACACCTGCAATTTCGTGCTTTTTCTAAAATTTCTAATACCGGTATTAAGATTTAAAAAATACCGAATACCGGTATTGAACTTTTGGTCCGATATTGCAATCTCTAATGTTAACATATATAAATGATTTAACAATTTATTCAAATGACAGCAAAAACAAAAAAATAAAAATCGATACTCCTATAAATATTTCCATACAATATGAAGGACTAAAAATTTACTAATGCAGTTTTAAATGATTTTTCAATTTAAAAATGGTTGTGAACTTTAAAAAATTGGATAAAATTGATTCATAATTTGAATAATAAATTTTATTTATATAATTTTTAATATATAATTATTAATATATACATTTATTGATCACCAATTTTATATAGTTACAATATTAAATGAATATCCAAATTAAATTGGGAAAAATATAAACCTAACAAATGCACAGTTTTATTAAATGCATCAATGATCCAGAAAAACAAATACCCGAGAACCTTTTAAGCTCACTTGTGTCAAAATTCACTAGCATGGGACTTTGCACTGAAACATTAATACATATAAAAAGGTACCATCAAATTAGAATTAAAAACACATGACAATCCATTTCATCTGAAAAGATAATTACTTTGCCAAACAAAACAATCAGGTACATGTATATTATCAGCTAAGAATCAAAGAGAAGCAAATAGTTTTTTAGATACATTATTTTTCTACAAGATAATTTTGAATATATTCAAATTTTTTAAAAAACTAAACTTTCTACTTCTAGAGCTTATTAATATTAAAGAATAAAAAGACTAATTCACTAATACAGATGAATTAAAAGGTTATGAGCATCCTATTGAATTTACTTGGAACCTTTTAAAAGAGTAACTATCAGTAAACATTTCAAAAAGGAAATTTTATTAAGTTTTTTAAGAATTAAACCATGGTAAATGTGTCCCAGGAATCACTCTGAACTGATTCACTCTTATTCCTACACAATTCAACAAAAACAGCAGCACATTTAACAAATGGTTCACATATTTCAAAACTAAGGTTAATTTATATTGTGTGTATGCTGACTAACATAGTTATAGGCAAAATAACATATACAGTCAACCCTCCTATAACGCGGTACTCTTAAAGCGCGGTTTCTGTTCAACAACGTCCCATCAGTTCTTTCCGTGCACCCGATGAATGGTTTCAACTGGATATCGTCGTTTTAATTATCAAACTGCGTAACTCCATCTGGGATGCTAATTTGATACAGTAGGCTAGGTGCCAAGTAGTTGTTCATGTTCGCCAAGATAGGCGATAATATTACAATATGGTTTACTTTGATACTTTTATCGTGCAATAATGTGGTTGCCATGGGGATAACGTATATTAGTGTTAGTTTTTGTTTTTTTTCGTGGGATCTCTGCTCAGCAAAAGTAACGCATTGCTACAAATTTTGTGTAATGAACGCTTAAAATAGTGTAAATAATTTATATCTGAAAGTGTAATACATTAATATTACTTTCTGTTGTATTTATTTTATGTTAAAATCTTGCCACCACCTCTCCCTTCAAAATCTTATTTTATTATGAAATAAAAGTGGTGATTACACTGATTGAGGAATTAAAAGAGGAGTGAGCACTGAGGCATGGCGTACTTAAAACAAAATGATTAAGGAATTGCGACAAAAAGGTTTTTATTGGTCCTCATATAACGCAGTACAAATTATGTGATTTGTTCTAATTCTGAGTTTCTCATAGACCGCGCTACGAATTAGCCTGGTTTGTACGGTTAAATCCGAGTTTCTTATAGCCCGGTTTCCATATAACGCAGTACACACTCACCAAGTTATAGGAGGGTTGACTGTATTTACTACACATCAAAGGATTGGCTGTTACTCACTATGTGAAGATTCATGTCATAAAAACCACATATTAAAATAGTAAGACAAATCAAAAGAACGAAAACCACCAATTTTGACCTATCATATTCCATCATGCTGAAAGCATTAAAAAATAGAAACATTTCAAAACCAACATTTCTAATAAGATAGAAAAAAATTAATGTAGAAGATATTTGCTTTCACATAAACTATTTGAGAAAAAAAATAATCACCTTTGGCTAATATAAATAAATGATAACAAAAATGAAATAATTCAATTTCAAAATACATTAATATTTCCTTGCTAAAAGAGAAATTCTACATATTACAATAATTCTATTTCAATAGAGGTAATCAATATAACAAAAGGTGTCTTACTTATATGAAATCCTGTTTGAACAAATTTCTTCAAAATACGTTCAT
Organism: Trichonephila inaurata madagascariensis; assembly: GCA_019973955.1. Classification (NCBI taxonomy): domain Eukaryota; kingdom Metazoa; phylum Arthropoda; class Arachnida; order Araneae; family Nephilidae; genus Trichonephila; species Trichonephila inaurata. The sequence continues at coordinate 601,415 of BMAV01011365.1, read as the reverse complement.
CTCTCCTCGTAGAAGGAAATTTTACTTTGTAACAAAAGACCTAAAGGGAAAAATAGAAGGATTATCATTAAAATTCCAAAAATAAACGAATCTCGGATGAAACAATCAAGAAATCCCAGAAAATAAGATTTCCTTAGCCTGACAATTTCAGGACAATTTAAATTAGTGGAAGAGAAAGTGTTTCTTCCCAATCTGTTTCAAAACAGGGAGCATATTTTTTTATATTTTACTAATGCTATACAAACAAATTTTTAAGACAAAAAAGCTTTATTCAGTCAAAACGAAAAATACTTGTTAAGAAGTGCTTTTTAAATTATATGGTATTATTAAAAAAAGAGAGAGAGAGAGTTACTTTACTGTACCAATGCTTGTCATGGTATCGGAAATAGTCGTCTGCTTTTTAAATTGACCACTGTCAAAAAAGTAAAATCTATTCAATGTATTCCTAAGACATATAAATACCACCAAGATTTTAAAATATAGCAAAAAGTTTTATATCTGAAGCTCTACGCAACAAAATTTCTTTGAAAAGACAAAACCAACAGCAATTTTTAATTATTTCTTTTGTCTCTGTTACTCTATTAACTTTGCCATTATAACTACAGTTACACCGCAGTTTTAGCGAACAATTAATTAAATAAGTTTAAGGTTCTGCAGATACATACCAGATTTATAAAAGGTCAAAGTTCGCATTTTTATCTGCCAGGTTGGGTGCAGCATGTCAGCAAAATTTTATTCAAAAAATCTTTTTAACACACTTCTAATTCCTCTATATCAGCAAATATATTACGTCGATGTAAAGACGGTGAACTAGAGAATACATAGATATCGAATAAGGCTATAAAATGAATTGCTGACCTCTGTTTATAATGCTAACGATATTACAGTAATATAATAAATAAGAAAAATTTAACATGATTGGGGGAAAAAAGTTTCTTGAAATTCATATCCTCATATAAGATAGTTTTAAAACAAAAACACACTATTACAAATATGGATTTATTTACCAGAGTTTAAATCTAATTTTTTCATCTTCATCTGTATTAGAAATCTCAACACGAAAATTGTTTATCCAATGAGTTGTACATGCCCCAAAACAATCTAAAGTGTAACAACACACTTCATTGAAATTCATATAATATTTCTTGGTTAAATTCTTTAATTTTTTTAAAATAAGATTGTGTTTAATTGGAATTAATGAACTTTTTAAAAAATATTTCAGGAAAGGAATAATTTAAATTAAGTTTACTTTATTAAAATTTTTATTATCATAAAATTTAATCACTAAAAAATTTGGAATGTTTCTTATTTAGCACTCATTGAATATATTTAATTTTCATTATAAATCTTTTTAATAAATGAAATGATTTAATTTAAAAAAATGAAGTTACAAAAGGGTGATCTTCAAATAGGAATGAGGGCTGTTATAGAGATTGTAAAATAATTAATATTAATATTTAAATGTAACTACTTTTCACCTATAATTTCTACTTATGCTTATGTTCCACTTTTTCTTTTCTATGTATGGCAACGTCGTTCAAAGTTGCCGGTAGATTCTTGTGTTTACATTAGTAAGATGTTACTAATGCTAAGATTTAAGCTGATTTCAACGGAATAAATCGTTGTTACGTTAAAACATTTTATTATTTTTCATTCATTTGGTAAACTTGTAGTTCATATGAGTGATGTATACGGCATCCGTAAAGTTTGTTTATTTGCTGGTAATTACATTACTGGCGTCCGTGACAGGATATTACTTCTGTTTTCGGAAAAAAATGATTCCAGAAGCAAAAGGATTTAAGAAAGAAGACTTGTTATATGTCGCCGAAGAAACTGGGGCGACATTGCAACAAAAGGTCACAATATTCGAACTGAAAAATATTATTTTTAAAAGTTAACAGTTTTCGGAAGATCCGCAGTTTGTTATGGATATTTTGAAGGATAACGGAAACAAAAAGAAGATTGACAAAGAAAAATAGAATATGATGAAAAACTAAAATAAATAGAATTTGATGAACGGGAAAATATAAAACGAAGCAAACAGGAGTTGGCAAGAATCCAAGTTAATGCACCAACGGTAAGTGAGTCTCATAACGCTGTTATTTTCGGAGCTAAAAAGAAATTTAATCTAACCAAATTTGAGTTTCGACAGTTTAATGGGGATATAAGAACTGGCTATCCTTTTGGAGCCAATTTCAACATACTCATTATGATGAAGACATAGCACCAGAAAATAAGTTTCGATACCTTATAAGCTACCATAAGTGGATCCAGAGCACGAAAAGTTTTAGAAAGTTTCCCGTCAACAGGAACTAACTACACCAAAGCAGTTGATAGTTTAAAAGCTCAGTTTGGAAGAGATGAACTTTTGGTGAAGGTTTTGTTAGAGATTTATTAAAATTAATAATTTCAGTCCAGAAACATGAAAAAATCTCAATGACATCTCTCTATGATGAGCTTGAATCGTATCTCAAAGAATTATATAGACATTGTTAGTGACTACTGATAAATGTTCCTCGATACTTTATCTAATGGTGGAATTTTGTTTTCAAGAAGAGTTCCTGAAAGCATGAACAGAAGTGCTTCTTCCGCAGCCTCAACTGATTCTCACAAGAACGGTTGACTAATTTGATAACTTTCCTTAAAACCGAAACTGAAGGGGAAGAAAGAATAAATTTAGTCGTGGCCGCGGTTTTGGTTTGGGTTCAAGTGAAAATAAGAAAAGAGATAGACATTTGACACCAGGGAAAGTGTCTACAGCTGCTAACGTACTTACTACCGCTTCAAAAGATGTGAAAAAAGTCTGTGTTTTTTGTTCTGGGAAGCACTCAAGCTCAATTGTTTCTCTGCTCAAAAGATGAGTTCAGCTATAAAAGGTAGAGTATTTTAGGAGAAAAACGGTGTTGCTTCGCGTGCCTAAAGGCTGGGTATACAGTTTATAAGTGCAAAATGTTTCTGAAATGTGCAATATTGGTAAAAAAAACATTTTCCACTCTATGTGTCAAACCAGGGGTGTCCAACTCAAATGACCTTGCGGGCCACTTCGGAAAAACATTATAATCTCGCGGGCCGCACATAAAAATATGTACCTTTATATCAGATTTGGAAACAAAAAAACATTAATTATTATTATTAAACATTGAATTATTATTATTGTTTTCATTTTTTTCATGTATACAGACATAGATAATATAATAATGCAATGATCAAATAATGCTTAAAATATTAAAGTTGCCATTTTCTTGAAAATTACGGTGTGTTCCTGTTGAATTGATCTTTCGTTACTCATTATTGAAATTTGATAGTGCAGTCATTCACACAAACGATTAAGTATACATGGGCCTTTATCTTTACCACCCTGAATATTTTTTTTAAACTTTAAAAAACATCTCTGACTGCCTCTTGCTTTTTGGGCACTCCAAATAGAAAAGGAGGAGGAGAAATGAAAGTCACACAGAGAATCATGTACCATCCATTGTAAAGGATATGCATAATGGAATTCGAAATTTACTAAAAAGTAAGTTACTATAGTAAAATCAAATGTAACTGTTTGATAAAATATAAATCCTTTTTTAATCTAAAGGACATTTCTATTATCAAAAAGGATTTATTTTAAAACGAGAAAAGGTAACAGGCAAATACATTATATATATATATATGACAGGCCCCAGGCCTGCTGGTAAAATGAGGAAGGCATCATCTCTATAATAACTTCTTTATTTTGCTTCAATCACATAAAATCCAACATGGCGGCCCTTTGGTGGGCAACCGAGTAGAACATTAACAATACTTCGGACAGGAGTCACCAGCTAAGCCTTTTCGAGTATGCGTTCTTCTTCGTCAGCCCTCGCTCCACCTTTAAATAGGTTTATTTACCCACAAATCCTTACGCGATGGTAAAGAGTTCGATCTATTTTTAATTTTGAACCTAAACTTTTCAAACCCGACATACATATATATATATATATATATATATATATATATATAAATTTCCCTCAAATAAATTTCAAAATGAAAAAACTTTAAAAATCTGATATTTAAAATTTTTTTAAAAAGAGTCGGCGAACCGCAACTTACGTACTGCCCTGCCGCATGCGGCCCGCGGGCCGTGTGTTGGACACCCCTGTGTCAAACTCTAAATGCTCGAAATATGGTACCAGATAAGGTTGATGGAAAATGTACAAGTTCTGAAATCAACATGTCTAGCATCACTTATGGCCCAAACGTCTTTCTTCAGACCATGAAAATAAAACTGGTATCAGATGTTAAGGAAGTTCTTGTTAGAGCAAACCTAGATTCTGGATTCCAAGAGACGCATATTTTAAAAAGTTTGGCTAAAGAAATGGAATATATATACATTCCAATAAGAAAAGAAACTCTCATACATTCTTTATTTGGTGGACTTAACTCTGATAAGTGTGAACACATATACATGTTATAGAATTAGATTAAGAAACCATCAAAATAATGCAACCTGTAACACATGGAAGCTTTGGAGAAGTCCTCTATATGTGATAACAATATCCCTGTTTGTTCAGGTTCATGAATCAAAGAGCTTCAAGGAATGAAGATAACATTTTCAGATGTGGGTAATGAGTTGTAATCTGTTCAAGTACTTAGTGGAACTGACGTAACAGGAAAGCTTATGACGGGTCAGAGTAAAATATTGAGCAGTGGACTTGTATCTATGGAAACTTTACTTGGCTGGAAATGGTCAGGAAAAGTTCCCGAAAGAGTCTCATCATTAAACAGTTCTATGATGTCAACTTCACTTTTAGTAAAAGAAATTAATGTTTCTGAAATGTGGAAATTGGATTTTTTAAGAATACAAGATACGTCAGAACAGAAAACAAAAGAACTTTATGAGGTCTTAGTGGAACATTTTTTTGAAGACTGGCAAAGTTGATGAAGATGAACGTTTCCTTATTAGCTTACCAAAGCTTGATGTACATTTGTCTTTTCCAGACAATTTTTTTGCACTCAAAGGATTACAAGTGGCATCTCGTAAGCTCAAGGCTGAGAAGTTGTATAAAGAGTATGGAGAAGTTTTCAAGGAAGGGGAAAGAGATTGCATAGTGGAAGAGATACCTGAAGAAGAAATTGCGTCATCATGTCACTATTTGCCCCATCGCCACGTAGTGAAGGAGAACAACGCTACTAAAATTAGGCTTGTGTTTAATGCTTCTTCTAGACAAATGGGAAGTCCCAGTCTTAATGATTGTGATGGAAATAGATTAAGTTTTATAGAGTTAATTCCTTCCATAATAGCAAGGTTTTGCTTGCACAAATTTGGTATAACAGCTGATATACGAAATTTGTATTTACAATTTAGTCTCCATAAAAAAGATAGAGACTTTCTACGATTTCTGGGGCATGGTGAAGATGAAAAGCTTAAAAATTACCGTCACCATAAAGTCATCTTTGGTATTTCCTGTAGTCCGTTCTTACTTTCGTCAAATATCCGATACCATTTAGAGAGGAAATTTGATGAAGCTAGACAAGGAAATAGAAGATATCTTGAAGAGATTATCCGACAAGGGATACTCAGTTTTTATGTGGATAGCTGCTTAACTAGCATAAAGACTGAGTCAGCTTTAAAGCAGTTTATTGAAGTTGCCACAGAAATTATTGTTTAAAGAAAGTTCAATTTACGAGGGTGGGAGTTCACTAACCCATCTGAATCTATGGCAAGTTCAATCAACAATCTTAGAATGATGATGTGCGATAGACATTGTGATACTCTTTCCATAAGCATTCCTGATATGAAAGAAGTAATGAAAGTATTAATCACAAAAATAACTATTTTAGCTGCTTCGCATAAAATTTTTGATCCCATTGGTATAACTAGTACAGCAATGCTGCCCCCGAAACTCTGGCTACGAAGTTTGTCGAAATCAAAAATTGGTTGGGACGATGAAGTTGACAGAAAAACACGCAAACATTTTCTAAAATGGCTAAATGAGCTTGACTTGAATATTTGAAGAATGTGAAAGTGCCAAGATGGTTGCATTGTGATAAAGGACTCGAGCATATTTCATTATATATATTTATATATATATATATATATATAATATTGAGATGCGAGTAAACTTACCTATTAAACAGTAGTCTTTTTGCGAGTTAATAATGAAACTACTGCTCATGTACATGTGGTACATAGTAAAGCTAGAATTGCTCCTAGCGGAAAAAAGGAAACAATGATTGCTAGGTTAGAACTTCTTGGTGCTACTATTTCTGTTCGTCTCTATCCTCAGGTCCTAAAAGAATTTCACACAGACTGTGTTTATTTCTGGACAGACTCCACCACAGTGCTGGCTTGGCTAAAAAGAGAAGACACGTAGGGTGCCTTCGTACAGAGCCGTATTCAAGAAATTAGAAAATTGACACCTGTTCAAACAGGGAGACACGTGTCTGGGTATATGAATCCTGCAGACTGGCTAAGTAGGGGGTGTTCAGGGCCACAGCTGTATTGTTTAAAGTGGTGGCAGGGTCCCATTTGGTTGTATCTTCCTCCTCGTGAATGGCCAGCTAGCGATGTAGAAGTAGATGTTAATGAAGACGAAGTGATTAAAGAGAAAAGAAAAACAATCGTATTTTCCATGGTAAATAGTGAAATAACAGAAATCTGGAGTTATCATTTTTCTTCCTGTCATCATTAGAGCTTAACATTAGAGTGGTGTCACGTATTCTACTGTTTCTTCACAACATTTCACATGAAAATAAATTGAAAGGTAATCTGGGCTATGAAGAGCTCAAAGAAGCAGGAGTTCTAGTTTTCAAGTTCATGCAGTTAAAAACTTTTCAACACGAGAAGTTTCTTATACTAAAATGCAAACATTAAGAGATGAGAAGAGGTTTCTGAGAATAAGGACAAAACTTGTGAATAGTGATGAAAAGGATTTCAGACACCCGCAGTTCTGTTACCTGCTAGTAGTGTAGTGCAAAAGTTAATTCGCGAAGAGTATGAAAATGCAATGCATGCAGGTTCCTCCATCTTACTTGCAGACTTAGGGAGAAGTTTTGAATTCTTAAAGCTAAGTAAAACAAGTCCTTTCTAACAAGGGGAGGGCACGACTAAGGAAATTCATTTGGGTACGAGACTTTGTTAACAGTAGTACTGCTATAGGGTATTCAAACCCCAATGTAATTCCGCCGAATGGGCAGTCAATTCCGAGAAAATAGCCTTCGAAATTCATACTCTTAGCTTATATATAAGTTATTTTCTCCCCGATACAACGCCGCCGTGGCATGATTGTCAACGTATCGGAGTACCATGCAATGGGTCAGGGTTCGATTCGCGCGAGCGGTCCCTCTCTCTCAACTTCCTGTTTTTATTTTTTTTTCTCCAATTCATTTTTTTGTCCGAATTAAATAATTTTATTTTTAAAAAAAGACTTATTGATTTTTAAATGCTATTCTATATAATTATAGTAACTATTTTACTTTTTTAAAACACAAAAACAACTAATATATGATATAACTACAATTACTTCTGTCATTAAAATCTAATTAATTGTATTTTTAAAATTATTCCTTATACCTAAATGGCCATACAACTTTACTTCCGTTTTTAACAAACTGATTTTGATCAAGAGAAAGGCAGCTATTTTTAAAGAGAAGGTATTATATATATTCTTTTAAGAACAAAGAATTCTTTTAAAAACAAAGAATGCTCCAATAAAAAGAGAAATCAGTCGGATAACAGATTTTGGTTACTACACTCTTGCTTAAAATTTTTTGCCATTCTTACCCCTGTTTATACAATGAGGTTGATTCACGACAATGAGACGCCAAGTCGGAATCACGTGACGAGGATACTAATATTTGCCCGCGTTTTGCATCAGTGTGTAAATTTCGTATGCTTAATATGTTTACTTCTTGTGTGTGAAGCTTATTTCTGAAATTTTATTTATTTTTATTATATTTTTGCATTATCCTTGTTTAATAATTAGGTATGAAGTATTTTTCGTAATTTTTTAGCATAATTTTTGTTTCAGTTTAGTATATTTGTCATTTGGTGTTAGTGTGCGAAGCCGGTGGCTACTCGTAGTGTGTGTTTATATATTTATTAATAGTTCTAGATTATTTTTTAGCATCTTTATAATAAATCCTTTGCTTTTATGTAGTTTATTATGTTTATTTAAGCACGAGAATGATTTACAGTATAGAATTGAGACCATTGAATTTGGAAAAACTTCTCATATGTGTCCAATTACTTATTGGTACATAGTGTATCACTCCACATAAATTTATAAAATTGTGTAATTTATAAGAAACATGTAGATATGAAATGGTCCCATTTTGAAATGTTAATGTTTATACCTTTCATTGTCTGATTCCCTTTGTAATTACCAGCTACAAATATTTAATGTTTTTAGAAATACTAACTCTATAATTTCTTCTGTGATGGAAATGAAATTGTTTTTAAAATCGTTTAAAGGTTTGGGATATCTGAAATAATCTAATTATAAACAAACATTTGATATGTTTTATTGTTTGACTTCCTTTGTAATTATTACCCTTCAAAAGATTTGAATTTTTTTAGAAATGCCTGTCTCCAACATTCAGAAAGAAATGACTTTTTTAAAATAAAGAAACATACTTAAAGAAATAGGCTTTTTAATAAATTTATTTTATAGTAGAACAAATTAAATTGTTTTCATGAAAATTTCTAGTATAATGAGGCAGAAAATTCTTATCGGGCAGTTTTAATTAATAATCATACTCATTTTAATATACATTATTTATTGTGACACTTAGTTTTAACATTACATGAATACACTATAAGTAAATAAAGCAGTTCATGATCTGCTGTATAAATCAGACTCTATGAATTAACACTATACTATAAGGACCAATAGAGAACAAATCGAGGATCTAACTGCCAATATTGAATGTGCATAATATCTTGTTCAATTATTATATCGCAATTTTTATCTTATTGATAATATCTAATAAAATTATATGGAAACCTTATAAATGGCATTTTCAATTTATTTACAAGAAAAATGTATTAAATATCATCAACCCAAACAAATAAAATAATACAGTAAAAAAAATTAAAGAAAATCCTCTCCTAAATCACAGATTAAATAGCTAAAAAAAGGTCAAATTATGCAAAATTTCTGAAATTTTCTCTCACTTTATTTATCTCATTAGGTTTATGACATAAAAACTTAAATTTTTAAACACCACTACAGGCAATTAATAGTAAGCAAACAAGTAATTAGGTTTTCTGTTCTTTAAAATTAATTAAATCTTCAAGAAAAACAACCAGCTAAATAGGAACTAGAAAGCAAAAACAGGAGACTGCGTTATATTTGTAGGTTATCAACAAAACTTTTCATAGTATTTTTGAGAAATTGTATATGGTATGGATCCAGATTAAATGCAATATCCTAAAAATTTTAAAATTTCATATCTTAAATCTATAATATCAACTTTCTGAATTTACATAAAACAAATTAGAATACTTAAATCATGCAACTTATAGAAAGAAGTTTTGAATAAAAAAACAAAACAAATACACATATAAAATGGCAATGTAACTATTTTTTGTAAAATATCTCGATACACTTTTTTTCATCTCCTAAAAGTACAATAAACCTTTGTATAACATTTGTTTATCATAACTGTAAAATTACATATTAAATACTAAAGCTTATTATATTTATTTTTAAACCACCCTAATTTTCCTTACATTAATTTTTATTTTTATTAATAAATATTTACATTGCATATACTACATCAAAATAAAATTGACAAAGGAATTTTTTTTTTTTTTTGAATTTTACACTAATTACAAAATTTCTACAATCTGTTCCTCTAAAATATACGAAGCATTATCTTCTGTTTTAATGGGAATATTTGATTTTTTTATGATGAACATACCAACACTTAATGCATACCTATTTCTACCAGTTATTGTATGTATTGTGTTAAATATACTTCAGTTCATCCAAACTTAAACTTATTTGGATTAATGTATTGACATGTTATTTTGTTATCACTGATTATGCATCTTAAGTATCCTTTTATACATAATTATATTTATACTAAAAAAAATTGAAAATGAAACAACATTAAGAAAATAGATTCAGAATTCTTGCTCTGAAGTTTGATGTTTGAAAATATATTAACTTCAAATATAAAATTAATTACTTCAAAGTTTGTCTAAGAAATGCTAAATCAGTACTCATACCATTCCAAAATTTAGAACATACGTAATAAACTGCCAACTAATTTCGCCAAGCAAAAAGACATCCAAATTTTAAAAAAAATTATATCACTATAATTACTGTGTTCAAACATGATCATGAACAGTTTCCACTATTGGTTGTACATCGCAGCATTTGTAAGTCTTATGTGATTTGAAGAAATTAGTCGATATTATAATATACAAGTGCTCCAAATTCGCCCTTTCAACACACGTCGCACAAAAATATCAGTGATTTTGGACAATTAACCCATTAAAAATAATTTTGAAATTTTTTTTCTGAAAAATTACCTTTTTTTTTTACTGAATTTTGCATTAATGTAAATTATTGCGAACAGCAATTTGTCAAGTTATTCATTTAAGGGTAAATAGAGAATTGAAAAAGGTTATATTAAAATTTCGAATATTTCTATTGTTTTTAGGAAGTAAATATATCCTACAGAATCAAATGTCTATATGTAAAATTATATTTGGTATCATGATCTTAATTACTGATAAATATCATAGAACTGATCTAAGTACACTTCTTGGGTCAATATTTGTAAATAACTCAATACAACAAATTTATTCAGGACTTAAATTTATAAGCAGGATAGTATCAATACAGATGAACCTTTTAGACTTCAATACTTATGTAAAAATTAAAATCCAGAGTATTCTTATGCTTAATACATTTCAGCTGGGGTTGCATATATTTCTTCAATACACTGTGTTATACTTCAATAATATGTGTATAATCTATATGTGAAACTTATTATCAAAATAAATGAATTTTACATTTTGATAACCCTTGTGCAAATACTGTAGAGTTTCTCAACTCCTCATTCTCGTATGCCTTACATTGCGATCTGCGCGTGCGCGAGACCTCCAGCAATTGCGTATAGTACTTACTCGCGCAGGGACCTAAGATGCAATCTGCGCATGCGTCAGTTTTTCAACTCGAGCGACCCCACACATTCACTTCTTCCCGACTTCACACTTCCCTGGCAGCACACGTTTCCCTCCGAGAGCAGTTACCGAACATGAAAATAAAGCAAGTCAACTAAATCTGAAAACATCGCCT
>BMAV01011365.1:556875-585136 GCA_019973955.1 Trichonephila inaurata madagascariensis | reverse complement strand
TTTTACTTCTTAATTACCTTATTTCACTGATACTACTAATACTTCTTTAGTAACAATTTTATGCCTTGTATGTAAGTGTGCGAGAAGTTAACTCTTAGAAATTCAAGTTATTTTCAACTTCTTTAAAATACTTGTCAGAAATAATGTATACATTTTGTGTATGTAAATGTTGTTAACAATATAGAAATTGCCTGTGTTCAACCAGTATTTGTAAATATCTATCAATTCCTATGACTATTATTAGTACATTATGATTGCTTAAATTTAAATAATGAGCTGTCAAGTTATTATTCCTGATCTTGGTAAGAATCCCAATTGTTTGTTTACATTAGGATTAGCTTTTGTTTTGTTTTTTTTTTTACTTTCACAACACAAACAATTTATCGTGCTACTGAATTAATGTGATATTTCAATTGTTATTGTAAAATTGAATCTAGAGAACAATTTTTTTTTCCATTTAATATGCATAGTTGAATAATTCTACATGTAAATAACCTGCAATATATACCTTGATTTCATATGTATATTACTATTGAAACTTACACAATGCTATTTTCATTGACAGAAGTATGCTATTTCATATAAAGTACAATTTCTAAATGTTTATTTTTTTAAAATTTTATCTTATTAAGCATTTTGTGCAAACCATTCCTTTTATGTAAATTGTATATAACATGATTATTGCATTCATATTTATTTTAACATTACAGTATTACATGCATTTCTCTCATGTAAATTTTCCATTTCCATGTATTTAATGTTTGTATTTTGTTTTCTTATTCTTATGTAACTGTTGTTTTATTTGTGTAATTTTATTCTGTACTTATTTATTGTTCGACTGCTCTCTGGGGGGATACTCTGTAGAGTTTCTCAACTCCTCATTCTCGTATGCTTTACATTGCGATCTGCGCGTGCGCGAGACCTCCAGCAATTGCGTATAGTACTTACTCGCGCAGGCACCTAAGATGCAATCTGCGCATGCGTCAGTTTTTCAACTCGAGCGACCCCGCACATTCACTTCTTCCCGACTTCACACTTCCCTGGCAGCACACGTTTCCCTCCGAGAGCAGTTACCGAACATGAAAATAAAGCAAGTCAACTAAATCTGAAAACATCGCCTCGTTCATTTATCATCCTGTCTCCCACAATACCAATAAATGTTATCCATAGTAAAAAAAAAATTGTACATCTGTGTGACAAATTTATACCAGTCAAATTCTGAAAAATAGATGTTGTGTTAAGAAACCTCTATACTATATAATAAATAGATACACCACACAAATATTTTATAATTTTTATTTTTTTGTGTAAAACAATTATGGGTTCAAAAATGATTTATTATTTTGACCATGCAGGAGAGAACAGGACTTTTATATTCAATATATACACACAAATTTATCTTCTATAATATACACAATTTAATTAAAAAATTTAATGCCTTAATTTTTTACCACATTCAGAATGAAATTCTCGATAAATAATATCATTTTACTAAAACGGTGCTGCGAATAAAGGCTTTAAAAATGTTGCATAATTTTTTTACTTAAATTTTACAAAAGGTAAATGGTAATTTGCATTTCTAATGTTTGAGTGTTATTTAATTTATCATCAAGAGTAAACATTAATGAACCTGTAGTAAATTAAGATATTTTTTCATTTCTGTAGTGAATGCTTTTCGAAATTTTTGTTTCCCAAAAGAATGTAAAATTATATAGTATAATACATTATATATATATATAGACAAAAACTTGTTTTAATATATGACATGTAAGGTTACATATCATTCTTGTGTTTTTATTTCAGATATAATTTAATATAGAAAAATATCTCTATTATATATATATATATGTAGGATATCCCATTTGTAAAAGGTTAGATCATATTCTTTACAGAGGTCGACAATTCTAATCAAAACAGTATTCCACATCAACGCCATCTAGCGTCCCTTTAAAAACGCCAACATCAACCTTTTTCGACAGAGGCCCACTAACACCTGTCGAGAAACGTCGTATTTCGCGCGTCAGCGCCGTTCGTCCGCGCCAGGCGGTAAGTCTTAATAGCACCATAATGAGTTCTATTTAATCTCAATTGCCTCCCTTAAAGTAATGTGATCTAACTTTCCAATTCTTCCGAAATATGCTTATCCAACTTTCCTATTCCTTTGAAATATTCCCCATGTAAATACTCCCCTATAATTCTTAATAAATTATTTAGTTTTCAACCAGTTTCTTTCTTTAACTATGTTGTCTATTTTATTTCAAAATTAACTAATACACCCTAAAAACCCCTAGACACCACGCCATAAAAACCCCGCCGTCTGAAGAATCCAATCTTTTGGAAGATTTCGGTTGGATTCCCACATATATATATATATATATATATATATATATATATATATATATATATATATATAACTACTCTGAAGATGTGTAAAATAAGTAAAATGTAAGTTAACTAAATATATTTTATCTTTTTATGTATGTTCTCTATATAATTTAGTTTAAAATAAACAAAAAGTATTTACATTCCTGTAGACATCTATCCAAATTCCTTTTAGCAGAAGTTTCTTTTGTGAACACAAAAATAGTAGGAATGGAGCTGGCAACGATTTCTAAATGTTTGGTATTGAAAACAAGCTTATTTAAAGTGGTCAGAGCATAATAAGTGAGGAGATGGTTTAAAATCCTTACGCTTCATCACCTTATCCATGTTTACTAAACACTCGAATTTTGTACCGAGATATTAAAAAAAAAGGATTTTTTTCCTGTACAATCATCTTATCTTTTACTGTAATCGAGTAACCAAAAAAAGTAAAAAAAACGATATTTTAGTGGGTATAATGTAAAAGAGCAAGAGCAAAATAGTACACAAAGGTGTTAGTTCAGAGTTAAGCGGAAACAAACCAAAACATATTCACGTGCCATCCTCATCATGTGATCGTGAAGTCACATGAATCAATCTCATATAACCTTGTTGTTTAAAAAGCATTGTTCTTGTGATAATTCTTCTTTTATTAACTGCGCTATATGTCAAAAAATTAATTGTTTTGAATGTTTTTATGATAATTATCACTCAGGTTCTTGTATGTAATAAAAAAAAATTATGTTAGACAAAGAGAGAGAGTTAACTCTTTTTACTTATATTTATTTAACTTTATTTATTATAATTTAATTTGTGTGTTTTTACTTTTTATTTATATTTATTTAACTTTATTTATGTGATTTAATTTGTTTTTACTTTTTATTTATATTTATTTAACTTTATTTATTATAATTTAATTTTTTTACTTTTTATTTATATTTATTTAACTTTATTTATTATATAATTTAATTTATTTTTAATTTTTATTTATATTTATTTAACTTTATTTATTATAATTTAATTTATTTTTACTTTTTATTTATATTTATTTAACTTTATTATTTAATTTATTTTTACTTTTTATTTATATGTGTTATTATCATAGCTATTAGTTGTTTTGGATTTAAAAAAGTAAAATAGTTACTATAATTATATAGAATATCATTTAAAAATCAATGAGTCTTTAAATAAATTGGAGAAAAAAATATAAACAGGAAGTTGACCGCTCGCGCGAATCGTACCCTGACCCATTGCATGGTACTCCGATACTCTGACGATCATGCCACGGCAACGTTGTATCGGGGAGAAAATACTTGTACATAAGCTAAGTATGAATTTCAAAGGCTATTTTCTCGGAATTGACTGCTCATTCGGTGGAATTACATTGGGGTTTGAATAGCCTATAGCAGTACTACTGTTACACAAAGTCTCGTCCCCAAATGAATTTCCTTAGTCGTAAATAAGTGACGTGTAAACGTTTCAAATCTAAACCCGCTCAAGTTCCTTTGGATCCGTTACTTAGAGAAACAGTTACACTAACAAAAGTCTTTGAGGTATCTGGTGTGGATTATGTCGGTCCTCTCTACCTAAGACCGAAAGCTACAGCTTGGATCGTTTTATTTACTTGCGATGTCTACAGAGCGGTCCATTTTGAATTGGTTCAATCACTCACCTCAGATGCTTACATTCAAGCCCTAAGATGATTTATTGCCAGAAGAGGCTATAGTTCTAGGATCTTTACTAGGATAACCGCTCGAACTTTGTAAGAACAAATAGAGCGTTGGAAGCATTGGATTGGGACAAGATAGCCGTATACTCAACCGCTCAGAAAATCACCTGGAAATTCATTCTACAGCAGTATGGTGGATGGATGGTGAGAGTGTATGGTAAGGATGCTCAAGGAACTTCTACGTCAAGTATTGGGAAAATCTGTCATTGATTATGGAGAGCTCAACACGATATTATACGACTGTGAGTCAGTAATAAATTCTAGATGGCTGACTTGTGTACAAGAAGATCCAAGCGAAATGGTGTCACTGGCTCCTGAAATGTATATTCACGCGGTGAAGGCAACAGCGAAACTCCAGATCTTGACAATTTAGTCCGATCTTCCCTGTTAAAGCGTGTAAAGTATTTACAAAAATCTCGTGAAAATCTCTGGCAAAGATTAGAAATGCGTATCTTGCTCTTTTAGTTCAAAAAGGAGTAAGAAGAAATGTTTTAAGCGTTGGCCACTTGGAATTATTTTAGAGGTCTTTTCTGGAAAAGACGGTGTTCCTAGAATTGCGCGATTGAAGATTTACAAGGTGAGAGAATCCATCCTTTTCAACGGATTTACCCGTTTGAAGTGTCCGCGGAAAACTGATACCGATATCTTGAAAAGTGCTAAAAAAAATTGACACCTCTGTTAAGAACACTGGTACTTGTGAAGTGAGACACCATCCCAAAAGCAGATCCGGAAGAAACAAAGGTTCCTCGACGATTAGATTCGTAAATTGTCTTAAAAAAAAAAACTCTTGTAAATTTGAAACTTATAAGTTCAAAATAAGTTTCAATTTGCAGGGTGGAAGTATGATATATATATGTTAGAGATTGTAAAATAATTAATATCAATATTTTAATGTAACTACTGCTATACCTATAATTTCTACTTATGTTTATGTTTCACTTTTTCTTTTCTGTGTATGGCAATGTTCTAATAAGTTGCCAATAGATTATTGTGTTTACATTAGTAAGATGTTAGCAATGTTAAAATTTGACTAGATTTTAACGGAATAAATCTTTGTCACGAATAAACATTATTTTCATTCATCTAGAGAACTTGTAGTTTCTTTAATTGATTTATATGGCGTCCACAACGTTTGCTGTTATTTACAAGGACCATATATTGAAGCAGCGATGATAGCAGTTTCTTTGTATAGCTTGTATGACAGGTAGTTTTCAAGTACTTGAATAATATAGAGGGACAATTTTAACTTATTCTTGACAAAAGGGGGCAATATCACAAAAACGATAGTACAGTTGTTCACTGCAAAATGGAGATCATCCCCTTCAAGCGTAAAAGACATAACTCTGGTTACAGTCACACAATTCACCACAATCATATTTATTCAAACTGTTACCAGATCTTAAGAACGAGGTTCCTGCTGTTATTCTTTAGCGAGCGTGATTTCAGTATGACGGCGCTCCAGCACATTTTGATGATGATGTGTGTTCCTGACCAGAAAATTTGAAGCTTAATAGATTGGTTGTGGTGGCTCAATTTGTTGCCCTCCACAGTGACCAGATTTATTTCCAGTTGACTTTTTCGTATTGGGTTGAGATGAAAAACATGGTGTACGATACTCTGTTGCTAGTGCTAAGGACCTTGTTGCACGCATATCTGTTGCTACCGCGAATATCCGGGAAATGCTGAGCATAATCTAGAAAGTCCATTTGTTCATGCAACGTCGTTGTGAGGCATATACTCTAGAAAACGGTCGGCATTTCGAGCACCTCTGCAAGTCTGTACAAACAATGTCCAAATAAATACTTTTCTCTTGCTACTTTGTTTTCTATCGTTTAATTGGGCTCATGCTTTCCTGTGTGAAGTAGTATTTTTTTCCTATTCTCTACCTCCCACCAAATATTATTGAATTCAGATACACTCTATACACTGGGTGTCCCGAAACTCAACATCATACTGGAGGCACGGGGTGAAGGGGGTGTTATATCAGTTATGGAAAAAATAAAAATTTCATATCACTTGGTTAAGTGATGACTATCATAATTTTAAAAATGTGTAACATTGACACCATTATCTCATCATCTGTGACCACAACTTTAGTGATTTTTTTCACCAATAATCTTACAAAGCCGTGCTATTAATCACAGTCACTATTAGATTAAAAATCTTTGCTGGTTTAATTAAAATTAACGCAATTTGTTTGAGAAAATGTCACTTAACTTTGACTCTCCATAACAGAAAAATATTGGTTACTATCCTAGGCAAGTTCTTCAAAAGGTGGCTCATTTAGTTAAGATTCCAAAATGGTACGATATTTGTTCTTTTCTATCGATAACAATCATATCGAATTTTTTTATTTGCAAGATATCTTCATTTAAAAAACCTCTGTTGACACCCTCCATCACATCATTAGGTTCCTAGACCACAATTTTACAGTGACTTTTCACTAACGCGATCTTAAATAGTTGTGCTATTAACCACGGTCACAAATCGATCAAAGTACTTTACTGGCTTAGTTAAAATTAACGTAGTTTCAAAAAATTATGTCACATAATTCTGACTCTCCATAAATAGAAAAAATATTACATACTACCTTAGGCAAGTTATTTCAAAAGTTGAGGCATTTAATCAAGATTCCAAAATGATACAACACTTACTACTTTTCTATCCATAAAAATTATTGCCAATTTTTTTTATAAAATGATTTTATTGCAAAAAGCTTAATATCTTAAGTGTGTATAACTCAGACTAAGCAATACATTAAAAAATAAAAGGAAATGTGTGAAGTGTTTGCCTTCTAACTTCTTATAAACCAATCGAAAATGTAACCGAATCGTATGCTGGAACAGTGGAAGAAATAAATTTAGCTAGTTACGACTCATCAAGCGATCACTTTTAAAGAACATTCGTGTAGAAAGCACACGATTTGAACATATAATTCATTAAAGCATTACAAAAATGTTTTCCGCTTTATTTTTTTATTTTATTACTTAGTTTGAGGTGCACATTTAAGATTGATTTTTTTTAAATGAAGTCATTTTGTAAAAAAAGGCAATAATTATTATGGATAGAATAGCAACAAGTGTTGCTTCCTTTTGGAATCCTAAGTGGAGCATCTTTTGAAATAACTTGCCTAGGTTAGTACTCAAAGTTTTTCTTTTTATGGAGTCAAAAGTTACGAGACATTTTCTAAAACCGCGAATCAAATCAACTACGCTAATTTTAACCAGTAAAGGTTTTGATCGACTTATTACTATGATGAATAGCATGGCTATGTAAGATCACTTAAATGAAAAAAAATCACTAAATTTTGAAATTTGTGGTTGCAGTACCTAATACCCCCTCCACCCAGTGTTCACTTGACATTGAGTTTCTTGACATCCTGTATATACATTAAAGGGACACATTGTGAGTTCTACATTTAAAAGGCGTAACCCAACTCAGAAATTCTACGATGTTGTATGTTAATCAGATGGAACTGTTTTTTCTGTACTTAATTAATCATGGCATAAAATGCTGAATCCTTTTAAAGGTTTAATATCGATAAAATGTGGCGGTGGATAATGTATTATATGTTAACGTATATAGTGTTAATTTAGTTTTAATCAGAATTTAAATGTTAAGAAAAGGGACATTTTAATGTTCTTTCTGTTCTACAAATATGCGAAAATTATGAGTAAATTGGCTGAAAGATTATCAAATAATCACTGCTCGTTTAACATAATCTATCTGAATCCAATGAAATAATTCAACTATAAAAAATTTATTGCACTACAGTTATAATAAATTATGGTTTTTTATTAAAGCACTTAGCACAAAGGAGGAAGAATTAATGTGTACCACAAATAGTAACCATATGAAGTATTTTGTACTAACCATATGAAGTCCATTACTTTTGAATTAAAACATTCTACATGAAATATTTTTAAAATGTTTTGGTTCTAATTGTTAACATTGAAACAGAGCTGAGTTTTATGAAATAAATATCCTGTACTAAGTAACAACTGATCTGTATATCTAGCATATAAATAACCATAAATGCAATCAGAAAGTAAGCTAATCATTATGTGTCATATTATCAATAGCATATCCTATAAATAGCACTACACAGATTCGATGGTACAATATACTTTCCATTCAGTTTGAGAGGAATTTTATCTCAGATAAACTGTTATTAATATTACATATTTTTGCATCAAATTGCTTTAACATACCTTAACTCTTGAATCTATATTTCTGAGGTTAGATACATTTTTTTAAAAAAAATTTCAGTTAATGACCCTAACAATGATACTAAAGAAAATTTCACCCCCTCTGTTGAATTTAGCTTTTACATTTTGAAATAACAGTTTAAAATCTTTATATTGTTCCCGCATGAAACAGCATAATCACAGAGTGCATTTATTACTTATTAAATATTGATTTCATACATTTTCAATCAAGTTTACTAGCATCAGTTATTATTTTCTTCATAATATGACAAGTAGCACAATTTTTACCTGTGTAATACTTAGCTTTTTTATGTAAATTTTAATTAATACTTATAGTTAGGAACAGGGCTGTATGATAGAAGAATACATATTTAAATTCGGTTCTTCATCTTGTAAAGTATCAACACTAAAAAGAGCCTTAAAATTAACTTAAGAATATTTGTCAGTTCAAAGACAGAAAACTTTTCTTAACTTTAGTTTAATTTGAGTTGGAGATCCTAGTAACTAACCGTGTCTCATTACAAAATAAAATTAATAAATCAAAATTATACTATTATATAACTTAAAATAATTTATATCCAACTGAGAAAATACTATACAATTTTTGACTGAAATATTGTTCTGTTCTTTTAAACGAGTGTATGTAAAATGACTGATACAAAGATAAAAAACTAATGAAGTTCTTTTGAAAATTTACTATATACATGCAGTGCTTCTGAAATATATATAAATAAAACAATACACTCAAGAAAAACTAACACATAATTTAATGAGTATGTACATTTATTGCTTCAACAACCCTAATGCAGCATGAAACAATACAAAAAACAACCATGATTTTTTCATCTTTTCTCACGAAATAAAATTACACATTCAATAAGAAAATACTATAGCACTTTTCATCACAATTTTAAAAGTTAATTTCTACACGTCTCATTGTTTCCTTCTAATATAATATTTTGTAAAATTTAAGATACATCGCAAATATGTTTTTAATACTCATGCAGCAATTAATTCATGTACATTTTTCAGTTATAATAAACCTTTAAAATAAAATGCTTTTTGTTTAAAAATTTATGCACATGTAAATTAGATTATTAGACAATAAATTATTAGTGATTCACAGATAGTTTTCAAAGGTTTCTTTTCCATAAATAAGTTACACATTAAAATAGTTCACAGTCAACATAAAAGCAGGCTACTTTACTTAATGAACAAAGAAAAATTGTTACATACCAATTTTTCCAAATACTATAAATCGAATTATTGGAACAGAAAAACAAAACAATACAAATTGATCCAAGTTTAAAAAATGCTAGATATACATATAGTCAGGCAAAACTACAGTTTGATGCATCACCGGTAATTATTT
Source organism: Trichonephila inaurata madagascariensis (assembly GCA_019973955.1). NCBI lineage: Eukaryota > Metazoa > Arthropoda > Arachnida > Araneae > Nephilidae > Trichonephila > Trichonephila inaurata. Next base: position 575,466 of record BMAV01011365.1, on the reverse strand, counting down.
TTAACAAGCACACAAGCGGGTAGGTAAAGACATATGGTCCGGCATAAATGCACAATCTGCCGAGATTCATCACAAATATATAATATGTATAACAATTTCAGAGTATATACAATGTCGTCATAGTTTTGATGACAACAATGGCACAGCCTAGCCGAACAAATGAGTAGCTCATATCTTCAAATGGCACAATTCTTAGAGCATGTACTATCACAAATGCTGAAATCATTTTAACATTTCCTAAAAAAAAACTTTAAACAATTTTGCATTTGAATGTTACTTCTAATAGCGATTGCACATTACAACAAAGCAAATCATGAGACAGTCACATTCTGAACAACAAAAATTACTGGAACGTAAAGTATAGAGGAACAGGGGGAGGAAGCAAGGATTTCCACATACATTTAATCTCAAAAACGTTAAGTAGTTTCAAACATTTTAACAGCTTCGGCATTATTATATCATCACTAATGTTTGGCTGGCCTGTAAATTGCAGACATTTGCCACCAAGCAATAGGAGATACATACTTTAAGATTTCGATTTCATCAGTTGTAATATAAATCAGATATCCTCTTTGAAAAGATGCACAAAAAGATATCTGTTCTGTTGGTGGAAAATTAATTTTATGAATTGGCACTTTTCCAAAGATGAGCTACAACACTTAAAGCAGCCAACTGTTCTTCCCCTAGATTGATTTTTTCATCAATTTCTCGAATATCTACAATAAGTTTTGTTTTCATTTTAATGAAACGGTCGTAATCTGCATACTCATTATCAGAAAGATATTTATGGAGGAATGTGGACACTTGATTGCTTCTTCTGTCAATGCTTTCTTTTAATCTGCAAGCATCCTCGTGTTGTTCTTTTAATTTGTCTCTTTTAGCTTCCAAAAGTTTCTACAAAAAAAAAACAACCCGAATTTAGAAAATTTGTGGTAACATTAAAGGAAATCAAAAACAGCATATACACAATCATAACAAAATAGATAATCAAACCATGTTTTTTTAATAACCAATCAAAATAAATATGTGATGCATTCATTCAATTTTATAATCTGAGTGCCATCATATAGTTCATTAAACTATAATGAATAACACTTTCAAATTTTATCAAGCTGAATCTATATCTTTAGAACTGCCACAAGATTCTTTTAATATTACTTTAATAAACTATTCATTGCAAATTTATTAAAATTGCAACTGCAGTGCTGAAATGAGTCAAATAATATGCCTGTTTTAAGATTTTTTCCTTACAGAAATGATTAAGTAACTTTGATAAAATACAAAGAATTATTATATTCTGAAAATCAACAAATGCCTATTGATTGTGATTATGCTATATTTATTTTATCACTTTCAATAAGATTTGAGAAAGTATGTATTCTTATTTTTGTTACATCATAAGAACGAGAAAATTAAACTAATTTCTAACTGTACAAGTGAAAAAAGTTGTAAATAAATATATATGAATTATTTGATAAATACAAGAGAACTAGCATGAAGTAAAGAATCTCAATAACAATCATCACATGTGGTAATAATTTTTGAGAACATTAAATAAGATTTTAGATTACTTTTTTGAGATACAAGAACAATAGCCAAGGATTAAAACTACAGTAATTAAAATATTTTATAATATATTTATTATTAAAAAAGTAAAATTCCAAAGTAATTAGTAGCCCATCTCTTCCAATATCTCTATTTATATTATAAGAATCAATTAAAGCTATCGGATCTTATTGAATATTGTGATAAAATCTTTTTTCAATAAAACTAAGTACCTTTTCTTCTGAGTTGCTCTCTTGCATATTTTTCAAAATATTTTCAGACCTGGCTAAGCGACCAGAAAGAGAAAGCAACAAATTAACTATTTTTTCCATTTCTTCCACATGCAGCAAGTATTTCTCTATTTCACTTGGCTTGGCTACTGTTTGAAGTTGATTTGCAATTTCCTTTCCTAGTAGTTCATTTTGAATCATTTCTGCTCTTATATTCTTTTGCTCCTCTTTTAGACTTTCCACCTTCTTTCCAATACTGAAAATTAATTCCTCCTACAAATAAAAAGCAAAAATATAGAATATTTAGAAAATTAAAATATATAAAAAAATGAGAAATATTTCATTACAATACCATAGTTAGATAAATGAGGGCTTTTGTGCAAAAAAAAAAGAAAAAAAATAATACATATTTTATTTGTTCAAAGCATAAGAGACGATTTTTAGGAAAGAGGGAGGGGGGAGGGTATTCCAAAAAATTAAAAAGAGTTTAAAAGGTGAAAAACTAATATTGCAATGTTATATATATCAGATGGTGAAATAGCATGCTTGTCATTAGTTCATAAGCGTTATACATGGTTTTTAAAAACCAGTTTGGAAAATACTTAAGTTTATGAAATATTAAATGAAATTAACCCTTTTAAAATCAGATTAGAAGGAATATATCCTAAGTTCATTTATAGAGGACATTAGGCATCATCATGTAAAAATGTTGAGGTCAGAAAATTCTCATGCCATCCTATAGAACATGAAAGGTATAATCCCAAGGTAAACATGTTTTGTACAGTGAGTTTCTCGAATGTTTTTGGCCCATTTTTCTTCACTGAAAAGACTGCTACAGGTTTTCCTTATGCCAATCACCAAACCAAAAATACCTGAAGTTTGCATTTTTCAACAGGATTGCGCGCCTTATCACTACCACAACGATGTTACATCTTATCTCAATGTTCAAGTACCAATTAGAATTGGCCATGGAGGTGTTTTTTAATTTTACCACAGGTTTTCAGTGTATGGGGTTTTGTAAAAGAGAGGGGATTTTGTAAAGATACTCTCAATTTCCTACATTCATTTCTGAACTAAAATGAAAAATCCAGGTTGCAATTAATTTGATCAAGGAAGCACGCTGCAAATCTGTGGCAAGAACTGATTTACCAATGAGACATTTGCAGCCACATCGAACATTTGTGATAATGGTAAACTTGAACTATTTCTCTATCTTACAACAATATGTACTTTAATTTTTTCCCGTAAATTGCATGCAATAAATCATTCTTTTTGCCCAACTAATTTTTAGACACCCTGTAGTTCATTATGGAGATTCAATTATACCAAGAGTGTTGAAGTGCTTTATTATATTTCCAGTATTTATCACATTTTAAAGATTCAACATGACTCAAATTCATTTTCACTTCCATGATCAATTTTGTAAATTACTTCTTCGGTTAGTGCACTAAGTGTTTCATTGCTAAAAATGAAATAATTTATATCATGATTCTATATGTTTTCTTTGATAGCGTTTCTAGTTTTAATGCTAATATAGAGTAAAAAAATATACAAGGTAAAAACAAACAAAGTTAAAATCAAACATTATGCACAATGTATAATTAATATTCTTAACATCTCAATAAACAATATCCAACACTAGCTATAAAGTTCATATTCAGTTTGCTTTCAATCCAATGCAAATTTCAAAAACTTTTTAAGAAAAGTTCATTTTTTAAACATAATCTTCATTTTATCAATTTAAAATTTATTAAATTTAAATTAAAATAAAGGACATTTCAAATCCTTGAAGTTTTTTCTTAAGGATACTAAAATAGATAAAATCACCAAGACATAAATTTAATAGTAACAGGAGCTAGATAAAGTTACTTCTTACAGTATGGAAAGATTTTTATTAAATAATAATGCTTAGTGTCTAGTGATGCAATAACTAAATTAAGAAAATTTTTCTCTATTGATTGAAAAGAAATTCACTGCTATTTAAGCATATTTAAACAAATATTTATGGTAATAAATAAAAGTAGAAGAAAAATTGATTTATACTTCCAAGAACCAGTGACAAGTATTTCATAAGTAAAATTCTGCAAAAAAAAAAAAAAAAAAAAAAAAAAAAAAACACTGCTGAGGATAAATTCCATTTTCTTGATAAATTAGGGAGATGGGGGCATCACCATATATTCTCACCAATTGCAAAATTTGGTAAAAGTCTAGTTTCTTCACATTATATCAGTGAAAGACATTTAAAAGGGAAAAATATATATGAATGCACATTTGAAAAGTAAGCATTTATAATTAACTAAATTATATAGGAGTAACATTAGCAAGTTGATACAACTTTTGTGAAAATTATTCAAAGATAAATTTCTGACAGGAAACATTTAAGATACTTAATGAAACATTTGATCAACTTGAAACTTTGCAAATTTAGTCTAAGCATTTGTAAAAATTCACCTTTCAATCAAGCAGAATACTTTATGAATCCATATTTAAACTTTTACAGGCTAAATTCATATCCAAACATTTTAATTACAGCTGTTTTTTTTTTTGCATAATTTTCCTTCAACTGTTTTAGTTAAAGGATATTAGTAGTTTAAATGGTAGGGGGGGGGGAAGTAAAATTATTTTCATGTTTCATGTTCCTAATTGGAAACAGGATCATTTCTTACTAAACCTATTAGACTGGACTCAAAAATGGAAAATAGTGATGAGTAGATTAAATAATAAGCAATGTAGTAAGATTATGTAATGTTGATTTTTTTAAAATTAAATTTAAGAGCAGATAAGAATTAAGTTGAAAGTTTAAATGAAGACATCTTTTACTTCAGCAAAATATGCAAAATTAAGTCCATACCATAGTGGTAAGAACTTTAGATGCCTTTTTTTCCCACTGATTGCAAACAAATCTCTTGCACACATTTATTCTACACATCTACTTTGTATTATTTGCACACACACATACGGAAATATCTGTCATTCTTTTTCTGTTATATATGGCAGTGAACTTTGAATTCCGATTGAAACATATCCTTTCTTGGTGTAACTCTTAGATGAGCGATTGTATAACCTCGCCTCAAAATTCCAAGAAACAGTTTGGTATGCCTTTCATAAAAATTAACCACAGTGACAACTGCCATATTTAATGCACTAACAAGTTCCATTACCATTTCTTATAGTGAAACACTCAACACAATAGTTGCCTAACATTCTGTTTAGCATGTCAGCTGCATCCATTCCAGTATTTATGTATTACATCTGGTTGCTTATGCCCACTTCTTATTTTTACATTACCTTTTAGTCGATTGCATTTGGAGATAAAGGCAATAACTTGAAGAAATCATCACTACAGAATTATTATTCCAGCAGCTTAAAAATAGTGACCCATCACTTTGGTAATCAAGTGAACCTCTTTAATTTTTTTTTTATCTTCTTTGAGAGCATGAATGTTCACTTTTGGATTTAATGTTCTTGGTTAGTTTCAATACTTTTTATATTTTTACTTGTAAGATTCTTCATCAAACCACAAGAATTAATAAAGTTATTAAAAGTATTTCAACAATAATCAAATGACTTACAGAGAGGCTATTTCATCTGACTACTTCCCTTCATAAATTTCAGTTTTATATGGATAACTAATCTATTAGTACAAATCAGAGGCAGCACAATCCAGATTTTGAGTAGAAAGTGAATTGGTTTTCTTTGAATAAACATTTCAGTAGAATGATGGCCATAATATGGAACCAGTGGCGTAGTGTGTGTGTGGGGGGGGGGGGGGCGGGGGGGCCCCTGGCCCCGGGCGGCATACGAAACGGGGCGGCGGCAGGCACCGCGATATTTAAGTTCAAAAATATTTCAAACTCCAAATCGCGCCAGCGCGACGAAACTGACGGAAACGAGTGAAAGCTTATATACACGCACAGATGCAGGAAGTTTATTAGTCGCTATGCAATCGCATGTTTTTATGTTACTTAGACTTCTGGCAACCGGTACTGTGTGAAGTCAATGATGCTCAAAATTATTTGCAGAGGGACTAAATATCCATCAATGTGACCAAAAAAATACATGCTTTACAGACCGTATTAGAAGCAAAACGAGAGGAATTCGTTGATGACGCTTTAATATATACTAAAAGTTTATGTGAAGGGCTTGAAATTTCTTTTGAACCCCCAAAACGAATAAGAAGGAAGCATATATTTGGCGACAGAAGTAAAGATGTTCAGTTATCGTACGAAGATGACTTGAGGAGAACAATGTTTTCTTCAATAGACAGAGTAACTGCTGATATTCGAGAAAGATTCCAACAGTTGCAGAATCTAGCGCAAAAATATGCTTTGTTAAGGCCTGAAGTGATATTGAACATGGACGAACTTAGATCAACTCCTCAAAACATTAATAAAGAAGAATTCTAACTTGAGCGCGTACGTCTACAAGCTTTCGTAGCTGCAACAGACCCAGGCTGTAAAAAAGAATTCATTAGGTTTGGCTCTCTGAGTTTATTAAAATATATTATTGAGTCCAAACTTGAAGATGGCTGACCAAACATTGTCATAATGTTGAGAATTTTGTTAACATCTGCCATCAGTAATGACAGTTGTGAGATAAGCTCCTCTAAGCTAAAATTAATCAAAAATTGTCTCAGATTGACTATGTCCACGTTGAGGTTAACAAATTTAGCTATTCTGGCAATTGAACATAACATACATATTGATATTGACAATTGTATAAAAGATTTTGCTATGAAAAAAAACACACTAAAAGTTCATTTTTAATCAATAAAAAAAATTTAAAGCTTTTTTTTTTTACTTTTACTAATTTTCTTGACTAATAATTAAAATAGAGAGGCGACAAATTTCTGGTCAGCCCCAGGTGGCGAAAGCCCACGCTAAGCCACTGTATGGAACCACTGATCCTTGAATGCTAAGCTGGTAGTGAAATAATCCAAAATGAATGAATTTTTTGTTCAGTTCACCATAGACTGGTTGAATCCTTCACTGACACAGGTTTAAAGGACTTTGAAGCTAGTTAATATTGAAATAAAATTTTTATAATAAATTAATTTACATTACTCTTAGATATTATATAAATTAAAGTAGGATTATTTGATTTCAAATAATCTAAGGGTGGTTTTCTTATTTAAAAAGTTCTACGTACATTCTGAAGGAACTGATAATATATCCAGTAAGAGAAATCTAAATCTCTAAATACTTATACTAAATTTCAATTTTGTAAAATTTATACCGGTTTTAAATTTCTCCCACTGCTGTATAATTAATATCTGCTTCAGTAAGATTTGTTTAGTCTTCTAAGGTATCAATGAATAATGATGAAGCCCTTAATTTGTGTAAGACTACTAAGCATCACCCTTGCCAATTTTACAGATAATACAAATGTAGGCTTTTGGCAAATAATTTGGGAGCAACACAATTAATTAAAAAAAAGTGTGCAGGAATGGTATATAGCTAGAAATATAAAAAAAAAAGTTCAATTGTACAAGATAACACAGGCTTTGTAATAGCATAATTAATAAAGCTGAATGAATTTACTTAATATATCGAGGTAAAAAGTAATTGGAACAATCTAGAATATTTTCCAGATAGTCCTATAAACTATTTAAGGCACAAACTGAGAAAAAATGATGATTAAGTATTTTTATGTCAGTAAAATTTAAATCTTTTGCTTTTGAGAAGAAAGTTTAAACATTGAATTATACCTTTTTCTTTTTCAGTTCCAAATCATTATTAACATTTTGATTATCATTTACTTCACTGCAATCATTCATTACTTTTCCTTCAATGATCTTTTCATTACCATTTGGTCTCTTTTCTTCCCTATGAAAAAATAAAGAATTACTGTAATTCAAAAGCAATGTGCTTAAAATATGTAATTTCAATAAATAATGCAAGAGGTGTAATAAAGATAAACAACACAAAACAAGAATATGCATAGGTAAACAGAAATTTGAACCAAAAGCACAAATAACAATTTAAAAAAAGTCTTTAAATTCTTAAAAAAAAAAAAGACAAAAATAAAAAATGATGGGGATGAAAATCCGATCCCTACAATTAGGGTGAATTTTCATAATTGCCAGCTATTATTAAAAATTATGTTTGTCATTCTCTTTACTAAAGTATTGACAAGGCAGATAAGAAATAAAGATGAAACTAATATGAGTGCATATTTTCTATGTATGCAGTTCAGGACTCAAACAAATCGTCCAACTAATAAAAAATTCAAATATTGGAAAACCATTTGACTATTATGAAATCAAATATAGAGCTAACAATAAGATATTTTAATAAGGATGCGTACACCATAATTTAAAGATGTAATCTAATTAAAAATCCTTTCATCTGTAAAATCTACATTGGTTAAAAGAAAATACATTAAAGAACAAATGAAAAGTTCAGTATTTTATAATTACCTTTGGCCATTTTGATTTTTTGACAAAAAGGCATTATGAGCTTGGAGTCCATTTTTGTCCAACTCTACATTCAGAAGACCTTCAATATAGTCAGTCATTGTCTTATGGTTTGGAGCTGGAACTGTAAAATAAAAGTTATAATTTGCAAAATAACAATTTAAAAAGAAAAATGAAGTAAAAATTATAATAAGTTACATTCTTAGTATGATTCAAGACAACAGTAACTTATTGCAAACATCAATCAACCGATATATCTGCCTCCAAATTCAATGATTTGCTCAAGTATCTAACTTATGGCTATGCTGCTGAACACTTCAATTGCTTACTGGGTAAATACTCGTAAAATTAAAGTACTGTATGTCATGGTAATAGAAGAAATTTTAATTGATTAAAAACTGTGTAATAATTTGTTTTGTTATGAAGTACAGTAAGGGATTGACTATTGCGCATAACAAGGAAAACTAATTGAATATTTTCATAATTCTGACAAAATTCATAAAATAAACTTCTAAGCCCTATAAAAATACAATCAAACAAATTTAAGGTCAATAATTAATCAATATTTATTAAAAGTACAAATGAAAAACTGTAGTATGACTAGGAGGAATCATAGGCAGTGAAAAAGAATGTATGTAAAATAGTTGTTGGGACAAATTAAATAAGAGCAGTAGCACACACAGGAATTTTACAAGGGGGGTCCGGGGTCGAAAGTTAACCATTTTTTTATCATGTTCCTTTTGATTTTGTCAATTTCCGGGAACAAAACACAGTGAAAAACTAATTATTGAATAAATAATTAGCATTAATTAATAAAATTAATTATTAATAACAAATACTTCATTAAATTTTACGTACTATATACTTAGAATTATAATCAAACAAAAAAAACCCGGGGGCGGGGGGGGGGCCCCCCCCCCCCCCCCCCTTGTGTGCGTCACTGCATAAGAGGAATATATTACATCTTACATGTAATACATGAATATGGTATAACATGAGGAAAAAACCGTTTCTTCAATAAATAAAAGTTTTACTTTCCTTTAGTCTTGATTAACAAAGATTTTATTTAAACAGTTCAAGTGAATGTTAACGTTTCTATAACTTAGGAAACTGAAATCGAACAGTTGTGTTTCATAGCTAACTATCTAAAACAAAAATTCTTTATTGTTGTAAAATAAATCATAACTGATGTATTCCAAAGCTTCCTCTTAATATTATATATTATCGTTAAAGTTACCCCAATGATTGAAATTAACACATGAATATTTTGTAAGTTTTGTTTATTTAAAACTCAAATGATAAAAATAAAAAAAAAACACCCTCCTTTATTCGATAAGAAATAAGACGTTTGTAGCAATCTCGAATTAATTGCTTGATATTTATCAAAGCCCTACACATATCTATAATATAAAAGAATAAGTAAAACAGCTAAACTAAGTTCATTGCCTCATTTTCAGACCAAAAATATTTATTTTTTATTTTTAATGGTGGTTGGCGCGTTTTACCATTGCAGACCAAGTACATTCCCCGGGAACTATCTTTTCGTAGAGCGGCACCATATCGGCGGATACCAATCACCGCACGGTAATTTTGACGCCCAGTCTCCTCCGCAGAGGTAGGCACCTGAGCTCTGACGATGCGAAACCGTACTTAGGATTTTAATTTTGCCGAGAGCACCCAAGCCAAACAGGCACTCAAGGGATCTTTTACATGCCGCTGTCGATTTCCTACAACATGAAAACCGAACCCGCAACCTTAGGCGCACAAAACCAGAGACAAAACAGCTACGCCACCCAGCCGGTCTAGACCCAAAATAAGAAACTTTGAAATAAAAGAAAATGCATTGAACTTACTCAGTAAATTCTTCAAAGTGACATCACCATAACTATGAACAAAATCCAGTGATAGCTGTTCGCATTCCAGTTCTGCTTTCGTTTTACAATATTTGCGATGAAGTCTAGGCGTATCTGTGGTTTGCGTGGCACTGTTGATTCGGTTGTTGATATCGGTTCCATTTAAAGTTTTAGAATTAACTCGTTCGCTTTTATTATTCTTCACAGAATTCTGGTTAAGATCCACATTTGTATCAATATCAGTATTGATTAAATTACCATCTGTTAAACTTCCATTATTTAAAGAGAGAGAACAGTGACTATCTGAAGTTTCACAGTTTAAAATAACATCCGAATTCTTTGATTTTGATGACATTCCTTTGGTACGGAGTGAGTTTTGACGAGAGTCTGAAGGCGAGTTTTGAACTTCAAACGAAACTCTTTCATGACTAGGTGGCGGGTATGGCACTGACTGTTGCTGATGGTCTTGTGTTTCAGAACATTGCGAACTATTATTTGGTGACTGATTTTCTGAGTTTTGCAAGTCGAAATTATTTGATATGTGATCCAACCCATTGTTTACCGCCTCTTCAATTGGTACACAATCTTGAGAGTTACTTCTTTGAAGATGATTTCCTTGTTGCAAGCAATCTGAATGAAATATTACTGTTGTGCCATGTTGTCTTATATTGTGAATCTGCTCCCAACTGCTAGGAGAAAATACATTTTTACCATCTTGAAAGCCAGAGTCAAAGGCTGTAAGGTCCATGGATGATGCAGAGGCATGGAATGATCGGCGGTATTTACCATCGAAACCTTGTCTTCCAAGCTTTCTTTCACTTCTGTATGACATGTAGGAGTTCTTAGGATATATCCTACAAAATTAAATCTCCTTTTTAGTGAAATATTAGACATATAATTCAAGTTGAATGAGAAAATAACTTCTTTCATTTTCAAAAATACAACATTAAAAAATATATTAAGAAAAAAATACACAAGGCATATTCAAACAATTAAATACTATTTTCAAGAATTTTTTTATTGAAATTTAACATTTAAGTATATATGGTTCAAAACTGTACATAATCTAAGTTCATGTAATGTTAGGCAAATAACAATTTGAAAAATTTAATCAGGAATAATACAACTCAAACGTGAGTATTTCAAGGTTTAAAAAAAATCACGTTTTCCAAGGTCTTCAGTCAGTACTGTTTATTTACAACTATCCATCTGTGTAACTAGTATAATGGTAATTCAGTACATAGTATAAAGAAATATACATTCATAAAAACATAACACTGTATGCAGAATAATTATGTTTCAGTCTAATTTCAGATTTTTATATGGACTATTTCAAAATTCTTCTCTTAAATTTTACTTAGCAATAGTCTTTTTTGCTGTATATCATTTTGTGTCACAAATAAAAACCTTGAATATCTCAATTGAATAACTGATTGAATTATTAATTACTTAAAATATAAAAATGATTTCTAAATTCATGTATGCAAAGATTTGTAGGGAAAAAAAAGAACCTAGCTTTTTGTTTGAGATATAAATATGATATTATACACTGGGAGTAGAAAAAAATATATATACAAGTTGTCTGAAACGCATCTTTAGATGAAACAAGTAATAAAAAATTTTTAAAGTCAATTCCTACTTCGTTAGAAAAACGTACTGGCGCCATCTGCTGCAGCCAATTGTAACTTCGAGAGATATAACGCAGTATAAATTTAAAATTAAAAAATAAAATTTGATAAATGAATTAAAATTTGAAAAAATTGCATTAGCATCAACTGTCAGCCATTACAAGTTTTAAAAAATGTATTTTAACTTGAATGAATGAATAGAAAGTATTTTATTAACGATTTGAACAGGATATATATATATATATATATATATATATGGAGAGAGTGAACTAATGGAAGGAATTGAAAAAGAATTAAAAGTAAGCAAACAATGACATAGACTTACGGGTTTTTTTTTATGTTCCATAAAAAAAAATGTGAGTTTTTTTTTAAAATGTTTTATTGTACAAGTTGAACACATCTAGTCTTTATAGGATTTATAACTTCTAACCATATTCTATGAAGCAGTGTAGAACCAACAATCTAGACGACCACATAGTTCGACTTTTCAATTTATTCGTGTCACGAATTAGAGATTGGTAAGCAACGTTTTTCACTTATCCCCATAAAAAGATGCTAAGGTGGCCAAATTTTGGTTTTGGGAATATGACACTTGTCGTTATAAATCTCTTCATAAATTGTGGATCGTGAAAGTGGATATCGAATGCGGGTAATCCGAAATTTACGTTGTACCTGATTTGCAGATTAAATTCAATAAACAACACTACAACTTACACTTGTTCTTGTGGTGAAGCCGTTTTGAAACGAGAATGTTGCATAACACACATTAACGTAGGGCCATTTACTTTACACATCCTCTACACAACTTAGATATATTTTTTTTATGGAACAAAAAAAAGAAAAAGAAAAAACCGCAAGTGCATATCATTTTTTAAGAACGTAAAGGTACATTTCTAACACCATCCTGTGTGTATATTAAAACCTCAAAATTAATTTTGTGACGTTACAGTAAAAGTATTTCGATATTTTATTAGAGAAAAAATTTGTCAAAATCGATCAAGTTACATTCACAATTTTCTCTGGGAGTTTTCTAAATAAGCAGAACATATATATATATATATATATATATATATATATATATATATATATATATATATATTGAACATCTAGAACAAGTTCCAATGTGTAAGTTATCAAAGAGAAACTAGAAATTATCCATCACACACTTTTCGTCGAGTTCTCTACAACTCCGCGAATAGCGATAACAATGAACAAAATAAAAATATTTTTATTAAGATATAGATGTCTGATATGAATGCCTTATTTTATAAGGCGAAACTATTCCGTGACAGAATTACATCCTTTGTTTCTTGAGCGAACAATGAAATCTCAATAGTAGGTGAAACTAGGGAACGATTGTGCGGGCAGGAAATGTTTGAATATACTAGAATCTTTTTCTTTCAAGTCTTGATGATGAAACCTGTGGAGAGTAGGGCTATTAACTCTGTCAGCCCATTCAAGCGTACTTCAAAGTAGGGTTACAAGAACTACACTGATGCGTAAACATAAACGGATGACAACTGGTGGTTGTGGGAAGTCATTTTAATCCTCCCTTTTAAAAATGGCGGTGGAAAACTGCAACTAAGGAAAGACAATTACATGAACCACGGTTTCTTATCGTTTAAATATAAAAAAAGCAAATGGCATAACATTAAGGTAATTACCCTGAAAGTAGAAAAGTGCGGATAATGTTATTAGGTGGAAGAAGGATAAGCGAGTAATGATTTTAACGCCTACCTTTTATGGAAATTTTAAGCTGCATTTAGGATTTTGTTGCATTTCATTCATTTAAATTTTCGAAACAAGTAAAGGACATTTTCACAAATTCTGCAAATGGAAACTAATCATTCAAAATGAATTTTTATAAAGCGCTGCATTGAAATTTTTTTGAAAGAAACACAAAATATTGTATAACATTTAAACTTCTCGGAAATTAAACGCTTTTGAAGAGATTTTTTTTACATGACTTAGGAAAGGATCTTGTGCCATTCCATTTAAAAATTTCCAATTAATCCCCCCCCTTCTCGCAAATAACAATCATGGCATCTTTTGTAAACAGTAATATACGAACACACACAATAGTCCTTTACATACAGCTGCAAGCACATCATGTTTATCACAATAATAGTGTATTCTAAAACTTCGACGCATTCCGTGCTTATACTTAAACAATTTTTTAAATTCATCGAGTTATATTTTAATAAGCTTTTTACCTTTACGAAATATATTTGAAGTTATAAAAAAATCATCCTTCCAAAAATGAATAGCCATCCTAAGGTCGGTCAATATGATGTATGTCCGAATTACCACACCGAGCTACTTTACTTTAATCGAAAACGATACATATATCTTATGCATTGATAAAATAGACTGAGATCGACATTTGAATGCAAGTTCTTGAATGAGCATAAAGCTTAAAAAAATAATAAAATGTAATGAATGAAATGTCAAATGAAATGCATCTAAGAATTATATATATGTAATTAATTCACTATACCACAAGACTATTAAATTTAACCTTGCCATTTACTGAAAATAATTTAATGGAAAATTTAAAAATATGGAAAATAAGTTTGTTGAAATAAAGAATTCAAAATAAAGTTAATTAATATATGATTTTCGACTGTGTTAAGTCGGCTTTTTTTTTGTCGCTCGTAGTCATTACCTAAAGGGCGTTTCCGAAAATACATAGTTAATAAAAAAATACGTATTAAAATTCTTTTCTATGAGTATGCAAGAGGAAAAGGGATAATTTTTTTAAACAGTTTAACAGAAGGGAGGTCTAAAAATAATTTTTAGAGTATATATATCCAATTTAAATATTGACGATTAATGTTAAGATAATTATACTTTAGTTGCATAAAGAACATTAATTAACGCGATTTTATTGATGAATTATTTATACGTAGCTTTGATAATATTGCATCAACCTAAGATGGCATACTTACACTCTATAACATATATAAGCTTATCAAGAAGCGAAGCACCAAGTAGTTATTCGAATGAGACGAAATGGCATACACATATTTTACGATAGAATAAGCTACTTTTGGCGTTCAATGGCTGACTAACTAGAGCTCCAGAACATTGCAAAGGAACATACGGAGGGCGAATAATAAAGGACTTGATCGATTGATTGTTTGATAACGTCGCCCTATACACAGCTGTATGAAGGTTATTGGCTACGGACCTCATAAGTTTGAATCGTGGTCAAGTGACGAGGCCAAAAACCAACTGGCACCTAACTAACCAAATTTTCCCACTACACCAACGTGAAAACTTTTAGCTAAGACAGATTTGATAAACATAGCTCTTCTACATGGCATGTATAAAGCAGAGGACACATTCCAATATGAAATCATAACTTCTATAGATACGTAATTCCATTGACTCACATGGATTGCGAATCCTCGAAGGTGGATTCTCAAAAAGAATGAACAGAATGTTTTGTTTAGTTGGATTAATGTTATAGTGAGCGCAAATAGAATTTTCAAGCACTCTGTGTACTAATTTTATCATGTAAAATAAGGAAACTGGAAATTTTGTTGGGAGAGATGTCCACGCTCTTTGAATAACCATTCTTGTGTATATCAGTTTAGTAAACTTAAGAAACTTAACATTTATACCTTCCGGTAGGGGCAAATCTATGTACTAAACTCCAGTCTCAACTGAAACTTTGGTAGGGCGATAGTATAAAATACTCACTCTCGACTTTTTTTAAATATTTGTTACCTACTTAATATATTTCAAATGATTCTCATAAAACTGATACTAATTACACATTAATTACAGTAATTTTATTTATGAATTTCTTTCATTATTAAGACATTTTTAAATAATATTTTTTGCACCATTATATTAAAGCAGCAGATTCATATACAAACATAATCAGGGAAATTATAGTTACATTTCTAATAGCCAATAATTTATGTATAGTTAATGTAATTTTAGAATGTTACAATCGATCAATGTTAATGAATTTTTATCATCAAACAAAGAGCCTCTGAAGTTGTATATTTATAGATTTGCTGGCTTCCTTCGTGATTTCACACCGGAGGTAAGCTCATAATGAAGTCCAGACCTTAGAACCTTCGGGAACAAACGCCTGACAAACAGCCAACGGCAGATAGCGATGATACGATACAGTCAATCATCGTTAGTATGCCGATCTTGGAAGCCACTTGGTCGAAATTCGCTAATAATTGAACGTAACCCATTCATTTGACAATTCTTGGAAATGTTTAGTAACGTTCATTTCAATGTCTTAGAAATTTAGTTATTTTTGAAAGAGATGACAGTTTTTTATATGAAATTTTGAACTGTAGAAGTGTTAGGGATATCCTTACTCTAAAAATGAGTTTAAAATAAATTTGGTAAACAAAAATATATTTATTCTCGATGAGGGAAAAAATTTATTGAGATAGTTAAGTTTCAAATAATGAAACCACTTAGTTGTTTACGAAACAAAAAATACTTTTAATTTAACTACCTTCTAAATCAAAGAAGAATATCTATTTTACGTTTTATTAAGAATATTATTTATAGGCAACTATTTTGGAGGGAAGTTTTCTTGCATATATATATATATATATATATATATATATATATATATATATATATAAATTATGAAACTAATCTATTAGTCAAGAAAAAATGCAAGTTATCCTTTCGAAGAAAATATTAAACTAAAGAGCGCGCAAAGCATGACATTTTAACGAAGACTGATTCTTTTTGCCCTTGTGAGTACTTAAGAGTTATTTCGTACTTAAATAATTTTATTTTATGGCAAAAAATCATTTGAAAATATTATATTCGCTTTTTTACTACTTCTATAAGTCGGCTATTAATCAGATATTGTTAAACTATATATATATATATATACACCGTGAAATCCAGCGTATAACGCGCACTTTTAACACAAGAAATAAGATCGAAATTAACAGGTGCACGTTATAAGCCGGGTACTAAAGTTATTAAAGGGTTGTTTTTCTAGAAACATACAATTTTTTGAAAATCTTTAGATGATATCTCGAACAAATAACTTTAAAACATAATAGCATTGCAAACGTACATTGCACGTTCCTTCGCAAAAAAAGGTGTGCGCGTTATACGCCAGATTTTACGGTAATTCTTGCTCTTTTATAATAACGATTGAATTTCTTAAGTCTTGAGGCAAAACTAATAAATATTCAAAATATATTTTGTTTTCGTCATATATATTAAACAAGATTAAAGTATTTAAGCTCAAGAAAATGGGAAAATGTGAGTGTTTTTTCAAGTCGTTAAAAGTTTGGAAACATAAATAAGTTAGAAAATCAATGTTGAAAAACATGGCAATGAAGATACACTACACATTTGAAATTGCATGTTTCGATCTAATTTATACAGCTGCAAGTGAAATACAAAGATATAACACTAATACTTTTTGCAACAAAAACAATTTCAAGAAATAGGTTGTCAAATCCCATAACCCGTCTTGGATGAGTTCAGAGCTTTTTAATCACCTTTACGTTCGTGACGTCATTGGGGAAAAAAATTAAAAAGAAAACCCGGAGATTTGGCTGAAACAAAAGTCGGTGAATCATTTCCCTTTCCACCGACATTTTTTCCCACGTTCGCTGTCATTCGCAGCGAAATGGGAGGGGGGAGGGAAATTTTTCTTACTCATATAAATCAGTTGTCAAATCGAAATAGAAATCTTGTCATTTTTCAAAAGTCGAATTTTCAAGAAAATTAAATAGTGACAAGAAGAATTTGAACGTCTAATAGAACTTTTGACTCGAACAGTATCAAAGTTTGGGACAGCATGGGGCATTTTTTTCCCCTCTTCCTTCAAATGTCTGTCTCGAATTAAAGAATTCGGAGGATAAGAATTCAAGAGTCAAAACTGTTTACTCTGTGGCTGGAAGAAATTAAAATTCGGTTTGTGGGATTTCTAAATCTGTCTCCTCGAGACCAAAACGTCAGTCGGAAGTCAAAACTTGGCATAGATATAAATTTCAGTCAGTGGGGAAATTAAAAGTCAAGATAGTACAAGACTCGAGTTGCATTGAAGATTGAAAAAAAAAAAAGACTATCTTAAAATGTTTGAATTTAGTTTGAAAGACCATAAAAGAATTTAAAAATCTATCCATCGCAAAAACATTTATAGAGAAATATCTAGAAGTTGAGGCTCGTAAAATAAGAATACTACTTTTTAAAAATAATAAATCGAAGCAAATTTGCATTTGAGCTAAAATACCTTTACACCTTGCGCATAGTATGTGAGTGATATATTTCCTATTTGTGCTCGCCAGATGCAAATTCCGTCAAGAAGAACATAAATTAAATATACCAACTTAAATCAACAAAGAAAAATTTTATTTCAGTTACAATTAATATAAATATGTATATACATAGGACAGAATCACAAAATTAAATGACAAAATAGAAAGCGATTTTCCTTGCAATTTTCGTTTTTCCTTTCTATATATGGTGTTGAGACTATTATTTTTGTTTTTTTACCATTTATTCATTCATAAATCACATTCTCAGAAATTAGGCCATCCCAGGTGGGATTCGAACTAGGAATTCTTTACCAGGAACCCGGGTTTCCGGGAAATCATAAGATTTCTGTACATTTTCTATTCCTGGGAATTATTCTTCGTTCCCGGGAATCGTCGGGACCAAAACACGCTGGAACAGTTTGTTGGTAATGCTTGAAAGATTTTTAGAAATAAAGTCAGCAATTTTAAAAGCATTCATTGACATTAAAGAATAAATGATGGCCAATGTAGAGTTTGAAACTGTGACTACAACTGCAGCAGGCTTAAAGCCAGTAAAAATTGGCTTAGAAAAATTATGCAGTCGAAATGGAACTTTGCTAACTGCAGAAGGTGTATTTTCTTTCGTTATTGGAGAATTGAACGAACAAAATTCAG
>BMAV01011365.1:493472-546875 GCA_019973955.1 Trichonephila inaurata madagascariensis | reverse complement strand
CTATTATTAATCTACTATTACTTCTGTCAGAATTAATTAAGTGATAAGGGAAGAGAAGTGAAAACTTTACAAATATACCATTCAAAGGTCCCAATCAAGAGCGGAATAAATTTATAACTGGTACTTCCAATAGGAAATTTCACGTTAAGTTCTTGTTCTAAAACGCATTGAAAGTGTTTATACATTTAATTAAAATGTTCTAAATATTGAACTTCTTTAGAAAATCAAGCTCAAAACCATCAATATTCGGCAGGATGTGAATAAACAGATAAATATTGACATATTCTTCAGACTTAAATGACAGTTTAAAAAATAACTAAAATTCACCTTTAAAATCCAATGCATTTCGTTCTTTACCGAAAATTTAATGAGCCCTATGGTAATCTTAGTTCATCCTTCACTAAGCATCCTTAGACTAAGCAAACCACAATTTCAGAAATACGACTTCAAACCTTTCTATGAAGATTCTCAATACAAATATTTGTGCCCCAAGTGACGATACTGTGTTCAGTAACAGAGCCCGGAAGTTTTAATCAGTTTTCCAAAGTTTAAACTACACGCGCCTCTTAACAAATTTAAAAGGTGGAGGGATTGTAGAGTCGAAGAGAGTGCTTTTAAACCAGACAGACTTTAATTGGAGGAAACATCTTCGACGTTTTCTGGCACGGTAATGTACATCAATACCTCCACAAAGCAGTCTTGTTCAAGATTAAACAAAGGGGGTCTTGATTTTTAAAGGCTTTTTAAATGTGATCATTATCAATACTGTCAAGAAAAGAGATTTTGTTTCCAAGTAATATGAAGCAAAACAGTTATTTAATTTCTCTGGTAAAGCTCTTTTTAAATATAATTTGGACGATTGATAACTACTATGGTTTTGTGACGGTAATTCATCGACAACTCTCATTGGGTTTCTCTCTTTTATTTCCAGATAAGTATTACAAAATACAGTTGAATTTTTTTCCCTTTTGCTCTGAGTAATGATGCAATTGAGCAAATGGCGATGATCTTGGCTAAATCCAACATGAAGCTATGGAACATTATGGAATCCGACACGAATCTTATGAAAAGAAAATCTGTCTTCCAACGGGTTATTATTTAAATTAACTGATTCATATAGGAAACAAGGAGAAAAAAGTGATCCAGCCATCTAGATAAAATAAGTATCGAAAATATCCTATTTAGACTTTTCATTTTATATAAAGTTCCCTTTAGAAACGTCGAGAACAGAGCTGAGAACATCATTTAAGCCATAGATGACGCATTATCGCGTTTGCATTCAGTTTTCAAAGAATTTTGAAATAAAAATATAAACAGAACGAACAGAATCAGACTCGGAAAAATTGATTATAAAAAGAAAGACCATGAACTAATTTAGATGGAAATAAATTTGAAATTTTTGCATTCACTAGTTAGGGCTGGTTTATATATATTAGACTGTACCCTCCGTCGAATTAATTCAGTACCAAGCACTGTAGACTCGTTAAATGTACCAATGTACAACGATCATTAGCTAACTGACGAAATGAGATCGAAATATCAAATGTCACTCTAATGAATTGATTCAGGTCCTATGAGAGATCAGCTGCAACACATAATAATGATGGTTGTTGAATAATATTGTATAGTTTTAAGGTTAGTCTACCGAGTAAGTCTACATTGGCAATTTATACATTTATATAAAGCTTTTTTTCTAAAAGATAAAAAATCAAATATACTATAGATATGACGAAATATCTATTGGCGAAATATTTAAAACTAGCAGAAACTCCAAGCAAATATTGAAGAACAGAATAATTTAAAAAAGAAAACAAAATGATATTCGAAATTCAAAAGGATAAAATAAGATATTTCGAAAGGACAAGCACGTTCTGATCTGTAAGTAAAATCTTCTGTTTAAGGTTATATTTCACGTTCAATCGATTTTTGAATAAGAAAATGCCAGGGATTTGATATAAAAAGGATTTTTTGAAGTAGAAAAAAAAATTGCAGTTGAATAGATACAAAAGTATCTTAGTTTAAAATCAATAAGCATAAAAGATTTATATTTTGCAACTTTTTGTAAATCCCTTCGCGGTACTTTGTCAAAAAGAATTGAGTTTTTATACATCAGATTAGCATTAAACAGTCGCATATTTCAGTGACACTTTTCCCAAACTGTATTACGAACATAAATACACAATTATATTTTTGCGTTATACTTTCCATAAAGATAATTCCTCTTCCTCATCTTTCAGTTTTAATTTGATGAATTCATCGACATTTTACTGGAACAGCCAGTTTATGGCTGTGTTTGTGTAATATCATGAAGCAGAACTCATACCAGGAACACATTATCCGTTGGAAAAATATCTCTCAAAAATAAAATAAGTTCATTTTAGCATAACAAATGTACCCACTTATCATATTCTGTCCTTAATATTTTCTAATATTTCATGTCTTCTTTCACTTAAATCGGTAAAGGGAAATATAATTAGAGCTATAATGTAGGAAAAGTACAGAGCACAGTTTATACAAGAAAAAATGGATAGGTTCAAACAGAAATGAGTAGTACAATAAAATATGCTGTCTTCTATAGAATAGTATAGCCAAAATGTGTTTTGTCAATGTTGGAAAATTTTTCAATATGAAAGTATGTGCCGAGTTTATACTTTATTCTTTAACATTACGCACGAAGACATACTTTAGGCAAATACATAAAGGCGAACCAACAAGTAAAGCTATCACCACTTTTTGCGAATTTTAAAGAAATAAGATATGCAAAACAAATAAAAGTTTTCTTATAATGGAAATACTTATGTTAGAGTGAAGACTTCTCAAATAATTGCATGTTTGTCAAGTGACTGAAATGTTTTCTCATTAATGAAAGTTACTTATTTATATTCAGTTGTACAATTTGTAAATAAAAGAGTAGTGGTATGCAATGTAATCGCAGAAATATTCTTCCCCTTACATTAGAAACAATGCCCACAATATATAAATTAATCCTAACAAGAAAGGAAATACTGTTCTATTCAAAATATTAACATGCGAATTTAGATGAGTAATTTTAAAGAGTAAACAGAGTTGCAATAAATTTAAATTTTAAATACTTGGAAGTTTTACTAAAAAAAACTAATTTTATTTAATTTAAAAAATAGCATAGTTCTTTTCTAAAATAAGATTTTTAATACAATTAAGTTTTAAACGATGAAAATATAACTGATATTCTACCATTTTTAGATATGTCACTCATTTTACACAGAAAAACAAATGAGTCACTTCAAAGATTTCACTCGGAGAAAGTAAAAGAGTATTAAGTGACATATTTAAATTAATATTGCGTACACACGAAACCGGCTTTTTAGACCTCAAAAACAAACTTTCAATGAAAAATTGAGATCAAAAACCGGCTGATGGAAAGTTCGACCTTGTTGAAGTTGGTCAGCAACGAACGACCGACTTTTTTCTCTTGCGGAAGCTTGACGAGGCATTCATTTTATACAGCAGTATGTTTTCGATATATTTTATGTCTGATATTTATGGAAGGCACAAGCAAGTTTCAGCCAATTTTGTAAATGTATTTTTGAGAAGCTGAATGGTTGTTATTTAATGGCACTGAATTTCCATGGATCATAATATGCCAGACAAGAGTAAAATAGATTATATATATAAATGCTAGGAGGCATGAGTTTAAATCATAAAATTTTACGAGGGTAAAAACTTGGGAAGGAAATATACACAACTATGAAAACAATATACAAAATTAAACACATCGGAGGAAAACCCATGTGAAAAGATGGATATTTGTGAATGGGAATCACCTTCACAAGCTTCTATTCAATAAATGTGAATGATATTTCTTCAACTGGTATAAAAAAGCATTTAAAATAAGCAATCTTATAATTAAGTATACATGATAAAACTTTTCAATGAATAAATATTATAAACTTTTCTTATCACCAAAATTACTTTTTGAAAAGTTCGCTAAAGAAATTTGTGTAATTACAATGGTTTATATAAAAAAAAAAATTGTCTGATTAAGAAAAACTATTTACTTTAAAATAAAACTTAAAATTTGAATAAAAAATACTTAAAAATTAACCACGCATATAAGAAATATTTTAAAAACAATTTTTTATAAATTATAGAGGACTAGGATTTGTGTTTTCGGAATATAGCTTAGAACCATGGATATATAGTTCAGAATATTTTACGCAAGAGTTTTAAGTGCAAATAATATAATTTTCTTTCTTCTTTTTAAGTACTCTCATTCCAATATGAAAAAATATACAAAGCCAGAGTAAAAGAATGATATTCAATACGTCTAATGAAAAGATTCATTTTAAAATTATCTTTACAGAAAGCAATGCCTATTTCAAATAATATTATGTACTAAAAAAAATTTGTTTTTCGCATTCTTCCTGAATCCATTATTGAAATGAGAGCCTTGTAAAAATCATAAATAGTTAGAATTGTCTTCCATACTTAGGAAAGGGCCTGCTGTAAGAATTTCAAATACTTTAAATAAATAATTAAATAATATTTTGCTTAGATATCAATTTCAGTGCAATTGAACATTCACTAAGCGGATTACAAAAATTAATCACATATGCCTAATGGATTCTCATAAAATGACATCAAAATACTTCAACTTAATCATGTTGTTAATATAAATATTCCCTTAAGAGCTTCAAAGAATTTTTCTAGAAAAGATTACTTTCAGTTTATTTCATCAAGAGACAGTTCGAAATAATTTCTCCGGTTCCACAAATGCTTTTAAATGTTGGAAATGAAAACAACAATAAAAAACTATTTAAGATATTTTGATGAAACCCTTGGAGGCATAATAATTACTTTAGAAGCTACTTTCGCATTACAACATTTTATATTCAAGCCTATTAGATTTCTTATAAAATTAAAGTTCCCAAAAAATATTTAATATTAGGGAAAAAACTGAACATAAAGCGACTGTACTTAAAAAAAAATTCAAAAAGTTATCAAAAATTATAAAATTTAAAAGAGTCCAGTGACATAAAATAAGTAGGGAGGTGTGGTGAGTGATTAATGCTTTTCATAGAATGGAAAGAAATTATAATGAATTTTATATAGAGAACATCGCGGCAAATCTGTACTGTATTTTATCTTGGGTATATTAAAAAGTTCCTTTAGATTTGAACATATACATGCCAAATAACTTTTAATGCTTATCTTTCTTAAATGCTACCAAAATATTTTAATGCATAAACACACTATTAAGAACACAATCTAAAAACACAATATCGCACTAAATTTTCAAACTCGGTCAAATGCAAATGTAAAACAGGAGAGTCGGAATAATACAAAACAAGTATTATTTTACTTAGAATATTTGGTTTGATGCCGACGATAAGTAATCCTTTTATTGTCATGGCACTAGTTTCGACAAATGACTTCATATTTTTCATATCACACAGGACTAATTGTTCCTTTAAAGTTAACTTAACAACTAGGTTTTTAAAGAAATTTTGAAATCTAGTAATCCAGAAAAAACAGATTTGAAATTAACTCATAGATAGCAAAACAATTACTTTTCAACGCCTTCGCTTTGAGACAGGGAAACCAGACAAGTAGTTAGTCTTCACATGATCTCGCGAATAATACACAAATACCTAGAGCGAAATGAAGAAAAGTATCCTTACTCACAAAACACAATACACGAGAATTTATTACGCAGTTCTCGTTTTATTATCTTCTCAATGAAAATAAGGCACGAAGCGCCCTTGAAAAGGATGCGTCACGATATCGCGGAAATTTGCAGTTCTTGGTACAATCATGATGTTGAAAATGAAATATATAGTCACAGTTACAACACACAATTTAAGATTGAAAATTTTTTTTCTACTAGCTCTGAATAACTTACTCTGTGAGAAATGTTCATCAGTAACTGAGAAAAAACCAAATTTCAAAACCAGTTCATTAAATGAATTGTTTATTTTAATACAAAATGAGTCAGTTAAAAAATGTATATTTTATTCGAAATTCCATATAAGGATCCCAAAAAATGATTAAAACATGTACTTGTGTATTGTAAAATAAATAATGACAGCGAAAAATTCCCCAAAGATTGGCATTATTAACAAAGTTATTTAATTTAGTTTTAGAGCTTATATCCAAATAACGCTATATAATTTTAACACTAAACTAACAAATATACACTAACGCATCTTTTATGATGCTCTGTTAATGGTGACGTGTTGCTTTTCCAGTATTTAAAATTTACATGTAGGTTAAATGATGATCGCTTTACACTCATTTTATGATAACCATTTCTTTAAATTTTTTGTGAGAATATTTTTTATGTATTATTTTTATAATATTCTTAGACATGTTGGTCTCGCTACCTATATTGAAACTCGTATCAACTTTTTTAGCAATAACTTTTACTACACGACCACTGCAACTAAACCATAACATTCCTCTTATAACTTCACAAAATTCTACTCTTTCTTATTTAACTAATCTCTACCTCATTTTTGTTAAAACAGCGCCATCTCTATCACCTTAATTCCTCTTAAATTTTTAAACCTTCAATTGGTTAACTTTTTGATGACTTATTTTGGAGCCTTAAGAAATTTTAATGTTTTTTTATACTTCTCTTGTTGTTGTTACTAATGCCACCTGATCGGCAAAGGCCAGATCAAGGCCCACGAAATTCATCATGGCAAGTGAGTGAGTGAATATTAACGCCGCACTGTTCAGCTACACAAGGGCTTTTGGCGACGGACCACGTAATTTTGAACCATGGTCAAGTGACGTGGACGACACCTGAGCTGGCACCTCCTCTCCTAACTACCACACCAACGGGAGGACGTTTCAGCTCTCGACAGATTTAGCGAGCATCGCTGCCCTACACGGCGGGTCTTTAGTGGTACTGGGCTCGAACTCGTGACAAAGCCAGCCACGATCCGATACCTATACCACTCGGCTACCGCGGTCCTTCATCATAACAAAGGGCTAAGTGACGCCTGTCGTTAGCCGTAGCTTTGAGCACCATATAGGTGACAGAACAATTTAGGTCGGCTTCACCCCATTTTTGAGGGAGAACAACATTTTTGAGGGGTTCGCGGCCTCCCCCTTCCACCAACCTCACAAGAGGACTTGCAGCTCGACGACTGTTTAGAGTACTCCCATGCCGCAAAGGCACTATACATTTACAAACATCCATGTCTTCACCGGGATTCGAACCCAGGCCCAACGGCACATCAGTCAGCGTCGCTAACCACTAGACCTGGTGGGCAACGACTTCTAATTAACCTCTAATTCCGACTTCTAATTAAACCTACCAGGTTGCAAAGAGGAAAGGTTGATACCATGAAACTAGCTTAACTCCACATATTCAGCATCAAGCTCAAAATTACATGGTCCCTCGTCTTTCAAATCATGTTATGTTCAAGCAATTAACATGAGTAATCGGAGTAAATGAACTCTCCAGAAATTAAAACAAGTTTAAGAGGAAACAAAAACACACGTAAAATCCACAATAGCACACATTCAAAGCAATGCAAATCCGTAATCATATCATATTAGACCAATGAAACATACAGAAGCTGTCAAGTTTTGACTCCAATGTTGCTTCCCTGCATCGTCGTTGCAAAGGTTGTGAAAACCTTTTAGGAGTTTCTGGAGAGAGAGAACTTTCTCTTCAAATAATTAACATAGGGTTTTCTAGAATTTTCTAGATGCGTCTATTTTTGACTTCATTAAATAGAGGATACGACAGTATATTTTCAGACATACATAATAAAAAGTACTCAAATAATGAAAAAAAAACATCCAGATAAAGTCGGCGTTTACTTCCAACCTGAAAACTGAACAGTCTAAGCAATGTGTGCTTTTAACAATGCAAAGTTTGTTTTCCCACCGAATTACAACTTGAAGAAGCTAAAATCTTAAAAGATAAGCTTATGATCTCTTTCGCTAACAAGCCCTTCTTAACTTCCGGCCTAATAAAGGCGAAAGTAAAGCTCGAGATCCGATTAAAAAATCGGAGAGAGTCAGCTTAAACTAATGATAAAAAGAGAGATACCAAAAGCTTAAAACGGACGATTCAAAAATAAAAAGATCCCAAAATCCGCCGATAGCTTTTGGAGGCCTCTCTCTTACCGAGAATAACCAGATTAAGTTCTCTATCTCCCCTTCACTCTCTAGGGAAGCAATACTCACATCTTTTGAAATTTAAGGGCTTGCTTTTTTTGGAAGGTTTTCGGAAAGAATCTAAGCCCTTTGCTAGGAACAAAAGCACTTCTATTCTTTGAATTCAATGAGATAAAAGTCATTAAGATCATGCGTGCCTACTGCTGGGTTGGAGTTTTTGGACAATGAGGGACATGAGTGTGAAATTGAACTAGATTGTGATGCTACCCTTATTCAATATTTTAACCTTCCTTTGCTTATTGTACTAAATGTGACACGTTACTTTTACACTCCATAATCAATTCTTACTCCCTCTTTCACAAACAGATGTAGATTTAAAACGGATTATAACTCAATAGCAACATTTGTTGATAGTTTTCCGAATTAGAGATTTTATAATGGTTCCATCTATGTTCATTGTATACTGCGCATTTAATTCCATATTTATATACAATTTTTAGTGTTTAATACTTTAAAAGCTACCTAGAACGATCAGAATTTTATATATGCACGTATTTTTACATCTTTCTTATCTCTATTGCTGCTTTATTATATATATATTCAGTGACCATGTATTAATTAAGTACTTTTATATTGATGCACAAGAGATTCTAAATCTATCATGTCAAAAAAAAAAAAAAAAAAAATCAAATCTAATGCATTTCAAATATAAATTAACTAAACAGATAATATTTTTACAAAGACGTCAACAAATATAATTCATCACTGAAATTCAATTAACAGTAATAATCAAAAAAAGAATTCCCTACATTTCGTAATGCAAGTGACAGATTGTATATTGCAGACATATATAAATTCAAGAAATGAAGGAAAATACATTAAAGAAATGCAAAAATAATTTGATCAAGGCAAATGTAGGAAAGGAAAATATTAATTATCTTCATTGATTTTTTTAAATATGAAAAAAAAAACACTTATAACTGATAATAACAATAAGGCAAATAAAAACATTCACCAATTATTATCGAATAGCCATATGTAGTCTAATACATGATTTTATTAAAGAAATTCTACAACTGCACTACAGGAATTTGATGACAGTCCAGAATCCGTCTCCGAGTGAAAAACCAAGGGCACTAGACCCCTTTTTAGATAGGGGCATCACATCGGCGTCATTTAAGAGATTGAATATCACTAAGAATTTTCTATTTATATCTATTGTTTCGCACCGTGAGATAACAAAAAATAATTAAACACTGAAGCGTCTTAATTTCTCTTCCTTAATCTGACACAAGTGATTTTTAATTACATAGTACTACCTAAAAATCAAAAGTGAATTAAAAGATTTAAGAAACTGTTCCAAAAAATAGTTAAAAGGTAAATCAGAGAGTTAAATAAAATAAAAAAAATAATAAATAAATAAAAATAAAAAAAAATTTGCTTGACATATAAATACATTTTTAAAAAAGAATTACACGTTTTTATATATTCTACATTCCAACATGATTAATACAATCATCGGTGCGAAACACACACATAATTTTTAGGGGCATTGAGAATTAACACAAATCCGTTTACCACTCCTCAAAAATTCCATTAAGAACCACCGTGAACCAAACCGAATTCTTTAAAAAAAATTATCATACACAAAAGTAATAACTTTAAAAATGAAAGCATGATAAAAGTGCATTATAAATGGATGTGAAACCCGTTCTCTAACTTTATACAAGCTGCAATTCATGGGGAGATCCAACCATTTTAAAAAAATACATTGACAGATAAGAAGGCCTGAACATTTCGTCGTCGTCCTGGAGAATTTGAAACTCTGCCAGCGGCATCGGAACTTCTACTAAAATAAGAGAGTAGGACATTACTTTTTTTTTTATTTTAAAAATTTGTATTTTCTGCCCAACCCCTTGTATTCTTTTCTTAAGTGACGACCGGTCTTTTCAAGTAAGAAAAGCAATAATAAACATGCTCATATTTGTGTTTCAGAGTGGAAACTTTATGAAAATGGGTATGGTAAGAAATACGTTATCGGAATCAAATTGTGATGATTATACTCACTAAATGAGCAGACTTAATGTTTTCGATTATTTACTTCTAGGTATCTATTTAAGAAATAGATGGTGCTGTTTCAACAGCTACATTATGCAATTGCATTCTCACTAGAGTGATATGTAGTAAGTGAACGAGTAAATGTGCGGTGTTGTACGATGAGTGAGTTTGTTTAGTTTAGTTTAAGTGGGCGTAAAATAAAAAGATGTTTGCGGAGAAAGTGTTGAAGGGGATTTAATATTAATATGAAGTGGATAAATTCTACGTGTCACGACATTTTTGTAAAAATATTTGAAAAATCATAATACGTATAACATAAAGAACACGGTATAAAAAAGTTAGTGCAAAATCTTTTTTGAGTCCTTGGATTAAAAAATTAGAACTTACTATAATTTTTAAATAGCTTTGGGAATAATTTTACTGAACGTAACAAATATTTATGCTTAATACCTGTGTGACAAAATATATTGCTAATAGCATTTGTAAATCAAAGAAAAAAGCACCAAATACAAACATAAGATTATTACTAAACTATTACTTGCATGCAATCTCTGACCCACACGTTGGTATGTGTGTGTGTGTGATAAAGGTGACCTTTATATTCGCGATTGAACTGCTATAGATCGCAAATATTTAGCGTGCCTTATGTAAATTAACAATTCCCAGAGAATGATTACTGCATACACTGTTCGGCGACCTAATCAGCTGTTTTGATGCATGTCCTTATCATAGTATTATAAGCTATGTTTTAACTAAAAGTTAAATTTCAAACTGAAATACGTGTTATTCATTAATTTACAAGAAAGCGCCACGTCTATAAATTAAGTGTAAATTGTAATATATTGTTATTTTGAGAGGAAACTTTACTAAAAGATTATTATTACATGTCAGTGGATATAACATCTAATTTTAATATGATTTGTTTCCTACATAAAACATATTTAGTAAAATCATGCCCCCATACATACACAAATACTTAAAAAAAATTTTCTACAGAATTATAACATTTTAATTATTCGTATTACGTATATATATGCATTAAGTGTATTTAGCCCCATTAATTGATAACACAACCATTATTAAATTTAGTTTCACTGCACTATAGTACATTGAGGCAAAAAATGCTAAAAATAAATTTCAGAGAAAAATATTTAAAAAACTGTTTTAAATCCAGCATCTAAATGAAAATAAGGGAGAAATGTTATGAGATTTAAAGAGACAGTTCATATTATTCACATGTTTCTAACAATACTGTGGGAGGAGAGCAGAAAGTGTAGTTCCCATATTACACATACATATAAATTTAAAATGTTAAAGCAATAGGAGTTAGAAGAAATTTAATTTTAACGAAGATTTATCCTTTTTACGTTAATTATCATATTTAGCTAATAAATTTTCTTTGAATCACGTGACAATGATTTTTGCTTGCAACAAAATTTAACAAAATCGAGGGGGGGGGGGGAGCAAAACTGAATGCACAAAAGACGCAAAGCACACATTTTATTTTTAGTTAATACCAATAAAATCCGAATTACTTCGCTACATTGCTAAAACAGGATATTTAAAGAATAATCACCTTAAAAAAGTAAGTTCCGAGATAAATTTAAAGGGAATGTTGAATAAGCTCTGTTCACTTCAGTCCTGTTTAAACAAAAGAACCAACCAAGTCCATTTTGGACATTTTATGTTAACCACAATGGGATGGTTTATCTGCATTTCTATGCATAGGTAGCTGTAAGAATGGATCAAAATCTCCCTGTTCTAACAAAAAGAATAAAAAAGCATGTATTGATAGGGACAACTTCGAAAATAAGCGCTTTAGTAGTTTCAAGAAGCTTTCGATTTGTATCTCGGGCCAAAATACTCTTTGGAATGTAAAGCAAAGAAAGGGAAGAAAAGGGAGAACGAAAAAAAAGTTCCAACTTTTACTTTATTTTTTTTCATACAGAGTCGAAGCTACTTAGCTTCAATCACAGACTCTTTGCACTCCTTTGTTTAGGTTGATTTCAAGTCTTTTTTTTCTCAACTCCCCCTCTTTTCTTTATTTTTTTAAAATTGTCTTTGTGCCTTATCGGTGGGACGCCGAAGAATCTATTTTCAGGCTAGCCGGCTAAGCAAGAATTAGATTTAGGAAAAGGGTCTAATTTTAGAAGCTCTTTTGTAAGTATAGCATTTTTTTCTGGCAAGCGGAAGGCTACAGAATGAAATGAAAATTGGGAGGCGGCAAACAACAAATAAAAATGCTTGGCACAAGAGGACGACAACGCTAGGGTTGAAAACTCTGCATAAAGTCTAGTTAAACGAAGTAGCAGTGAACCTTGTACACAATGTATCGAAAACGAAACCAAACACACAGCATTGGTTGGTAAACTAAACAAAACATATGACAATTTTAGGGTTAGGGAACTCTGCATAAAATTTAGTTAAATAAAGAAACAAAGAACTTTTGTACACAATGCAATGAGGAAGAAACTAAGCACAACATTGATATTGACATTGTTGGCATTGATTGTGCAGGAGTTCCAAAACAAAGACTGTTTTGATGCTTTGTTTTGGAGGGAAAAAGCTGTCAAAATTTAAAGGCACTAAACAGGGAGATTAACAGTGATTACGATCTAATAAATACCCTCCAAATGTCAAAATTCCCATAAAAGATAATCCTTTGGGAGATACTACTTTAAAGGCAATGAAAGCCTGCTTCCAATTTTTTACGATTTTAGAGAAATATTAGAATTAAGATTCGGTGAAAAATGCTGTATGCGTTATTTGACTTGTAAATGGTACAAAAATAATCTTAGACAAATATATACCTTATTCAAAAATGAAATAAATAAATAAATAAATCTTATCTTTTAAATACCGATTAATATGTATTTATGTATATGCTGTCCACTTTTCATGCTTTTATTTAAAGGGGAAAACAATGCTTTTATTACCCAGATTTATTTCATAATAATCAAAGTATAGTTTTTGAGAGATTTTTTTTAAATACACATTCAAAAATGATTTCTAATTTCACAGTTGAAAAGAAAAAAAAGAAAGCTTGTGTGAAAAAAAGCTTAAGAGAAAAAAGGAAAGGCAGTTTTTTTAAAAAAAAGAAAAATATAAATTTTGATTCAACATTTTGGATGGGACCGCCTCTTTCCCATTCATTACGCATAATACATTCTTAGTAAAAGAAAAGAGTGCCATAAAATTGCAAAGATAGGATTCAAAACATCAATGCAATTTAATTCCAATTTCGCACTTTGAGAAGCATATATAAATTGGAAATTCAGAAAGACATTTTTTAATAAAGGTTCAACATCCTACATATTAAAAGAAATGATCAGTTTACCAATGCTCAAACTCCAATTAAAAACATTCCGCTTATGAATACAAAATAAAATTCATAACAAAAGTATCATTTGTAAGAAAAGAAAATTCAAACTAATGCAAACAAATTTAGTTCGATAAAGCGAATTCTAGCCAAAGAGTTAAACAATTTTCCATCAATGCTATTCCCCCTCCCCAGGTTAAAAAACGCTTTATATCAAACACTTTTAATTTGAGGTCCAAATCACCTTTAGATTAATTATAAGATATCTCTCTCTTAACCCGTTCAGTCGTGGGATGATTTTAAATATTCAGCTTCTCAGTCTTTTATTCCTTTAAAACCAATTTTTCGCATGAGAAATATAATACTAGATTAAAAAATGATTAAAATAAAATTACAAATTAGAGAAATGGATCGGTATAATGAATCAAAAACTAATGTGCGGCTAACTTCGACTGATTTGAATTTTTATTACAACTCTGACAAACCATTCGCAAAACCTACACTAAACATTTTCCTTACTTCTAAACAGAATTATAAATTATTTTTAAATAAAACTGCTTTATTTAAAAAGTTGTCACCTTCAAACGAAACGTTTGAACAAAGACAGGTATTTGAGCGATGTTTAAAAACAGGCGTTTCTATGTAGAAGCTTCGGACTCTACGAAATAGGCACGCACTACCGACCACAGGTGAAGAATCCAGACAAAGATGTTCATAATGTGTTATTCACTTGGCCACAATTTCCTCTAATATTCGCTCGGTATGCCTGAACGCATGAGAATGTAAAGGTACAGATATCTGCAAAGACTGATATTATTCTCAAAATGAATAGTGATAAGGGGATTGGACGACAAAAAATATAAAAAATCCCAAGACAATATCTCGCTAAAACGGAAGGAGAAAATTTACGCTTCGTAAAGTGTTATGGTTTTAAAAAAAAATACATATGAATTCAATCAGATCATGGAAAAAATAACCCCATAAAAATTTAATAAAAGTTGTGTTCTTTAAAATGCATAACTTTTTTCTCCTTCCAAAATATTAATGGAAAAGAAGGGGGGAAAAGGCATTATAAACAAATAGAATTGAAAATAAAAGGGAAAAAGTTCATAATCTAACGTTTTTAGAAATTTACAAAAGTGAAAAACCTATTCAATCAAGAATAATTCAGCAATTTCAGTAGCACAGTCGATTAAAATTATACCAAAGTTAACTCGCATATTACTTTAAAATATAAAATTATATTGTGTTGATGTAAACTAAACAAAACTGAAGTCAGATATTGAAATATAATAAATAAATATATAAAATCGGAGACATTTCCAGTAAATGTAATTAACATTGCGGAAAGTTAAACACGCACAAGATTTTATATAATACTTAAAATAAATATTTTATAGTCATAAACTTACTAAACTATAAATATACGCTCATTATTTTAATAACTATTAGCTCCCAATGTAGTATTTATAAAACTAAAGCATAGAAATTGTGTTAATATTAGTACTTCAAAAGAATTTTATACAAAATACCATCTTGATAGCTTTTTTCTTCTAAAACAAACCATCAAATATTAGATATACGTTTTTGATATTCATTAAGCGATCAAAAAAAAAAAAGTCGAGGCAAATTCTCTCACGCTATACATGTCCTTGGCCTTGAAAACTTAAATAGGGGCGATAAAACATTAAATTCAACGCCAAAATTTGTTACCGACAGCGCAATGAATTTTTCATGTTTCATGCATCCACGATCATGTACAATATCTAACAGAGCAATAAGAATAAAAAGGCTACAATTATTTAAAAAAAAAAAAAATGACACAATTCATAAAAACAAACCCAATGCCATAGCACGTAAAAACACATACCAGAACGAGAAAAGGACATATATATGGAATTTAAAAATAAGCAAGCGGCAAAATAACAAAGAAAAAGAAATTTAAAATAGAAAGTCAGTCATATCAGCGAAACTACTTAAAATAATCTAAAATTCGGAATTGTAATAGAAAATTAAAACGAAAAGATAATTGAATGGAATGGACGGAAGGCCTGTCAAGATCGATAACAGATGCTGGTGAATAATTTGACTCAGGGAAGCATTTAGATGGAGAATATTTTAGGACATCATTTTCATTGTGTTTTCTTTTGAAGTTGTTCAAACATTAATTTTCGCTCAATGCTCAGTTAACAGAATGTCAAGCTATGAATGCTTCGCAAAATTAAAATGTCTGGAAAGCATATGAATATTCAGAAGATGTTAATAATGAAAGACACACAAGGATTAAGAAGGATTTATTTTAAGTTCTCTAATATTTAATTAAATGAACTTAATAAAGAAAATAGCAGAGATAATTATCGCGATTAAACTTTTATGTCTCGAAATGGGCCTATTTAAGTTAAGTAATATTTATTCTTCTAATCTGTGTCCATTGAGACTTATAAGTAAAAAAGAAATAATTTTTTAAAATTATATTTACAAAATTTTAACCATGCTAATGGATGGAGGAAAAAAAAACTTGTGCAATCATTCTTCTTGACATCGACTAAAGAATGGTTATTTTACGATATAATAACTATTAATATTCTGAAAAACATCCATACGTAATTTAATTGAAAAATGAGAAGGGAAAAAAATTGCATTAAAAGTCTTACAGTAGCTTTAGCTATTTTTAAATCTTAAAAATAAAAGCCAAGAGAAAAAGAAATGAACAATAAAATAAAAGCATATCAAAAAATCATTTAAAAACACAAATTAATCATGATAAATAATGCCAAAATATTAATTGCAACATAATTTATCATGTGAGGGTAATAAATTACGTTTCAGTTAATATTGTGAATTGAGATTTATTCCTCAACCATCATAAAAAAAAGTTGACAAACCTATTTTTAAATCAAAGAATTGCAGCATGAGAATTTAATTTTACCATCATGAAAAAAAAAATTATTATCGAAAAGGGATGCGAAATAGAAAATGCGGACGCTTTTAGTATATAAACAGCCCATTAATTATTTTATTTTCAATTAAAATTCATGATAAAAATAACAAATATTAATTTATTATCCGACTTAATATTTAAGCTAAAGTAAATAATTGTCTGTAAATGAATCATAATTATAAAATTAAAGACAAATGTTTAATAAAATGGATTTTGTGAAGTTTCTTAAAGCATTTAAAGTGCTAAAAAAAACCCCCTTTTTTCAGCTAAGCTATTTAAAGTGTTCTCGAGTAATTCCTTCATTCAACGTTAAACCTTTTTATTCTTCCACAAAGGGGGAAATTTGGTTTTGGAATAAAAAGATTATTTGTCTTAAATAAATGAACTATTTTTTTGTAAACATTTTGGTGCTTTAGGTTTTTTTAGAGCTAATTTCCAAAACATTTGTGTGCGCTTCGTCTCCTTATGTTTTTTCCACAATCACAAATAAATTTCCCCTAAAAAAAAATCACTACAAAAAGAAAGGAAAGAGGTAAAAAAAATTCGTTTTCGCTTGAAAAATCTTGTTCAACAAGGGTTAGGCAGGGTCATAAATACAACCGAGAGAAAGGAACCCGCGCATCCTGTTCATCTATCTGGAGAAAAGGCACTGTTCCAGGCAAAAACACAATGTTCATTAAAAGAAAAGTACTTGTTGCAATCACTTATTACAGCAAACTGCATGCGATTCACGCACTTGAAAGGAAGCCTAAGACACCGACCTTAGGCAGTGACGATGCGTGCCGATGATTACGCTGGATGAAACGACCCACAATTACCTATTTAGATTTCCAAAATACCATTTGACGTTTAAAAAGATTTGACGTGCGAAGGGGAGTTTAGGAATGTCGACTGTTAATTCTTCTTAGATGACAGTATTTAAGACCTAAAGTTGTGGCTTACAGATTCGTATTCGTAAACAGAATTCATTAAAAGATGAATACGGTTCCGGTTAGTATAACTTTAAATTATCGATAAACCAACAATATTATTTTAGACACACATGAATTTACTATGCATTTTCTTTTCATTAAATAAAACGACTACTTTTTGTTGAGTCAACACACTGGTACATACTCATAAAAATTACACATTGAAGAATAAATTTATCATTACGACAGCTTTTATCTATACTTAAATTGCAGAAATTAGGTCCAATTCAGTGGCGTAACGTACACTCCCGCATTGTGTAGGGACCCAAAGTCTGACTGGTGCCAAGTACGTATCCTTTGTAAGATCCGGCTTGGGGATCAAAAACCTGACTTTGCAGGGGGGTGATACGAAGATTCTCCGTTACGCCACTGATCCCATTTATTGTTAAAATTGTTCACATTTTTGCGTAAATTACAGCGCCGTAAATAAAATTCATCATATCACACATAATTTCAGTTGGCAAACATAACTTGTTTTAGCTTATTCTTAATATAGGATTTATTGGGAGAGTAGTTTTATCCTAGAGCCCAGTTTTCTTTTGACTTATTAAAAAAAGTAATATCTAGCGGTTGAAACAATCTTTCCGAGACTACTATAACTATTTGTTGTTCAAAGGGACTGAGATGCGAAATGCAAGCTTTTGCATCTTAGAATGTGTGTTGTTATTTAGGTTCTAGAGAAGCTAATGAATTAATAAAGATACAATGAATAAATTCATATATAAAATCTACTAAAGGATACAAGACATAAGAAAAATTCCTTAAAGCATAGTCACATATGGCTGTGGATATTTTTGGATGCATATTGAAAACTTTTAAAAGCAGTGATCAAAATTTTTTTTCTAAACAAGTATGACCGCAAAAATAACAAATACCCGATACCTTGGAAATTTTCCCAAACAAGTACGACCGCAAGAAAAAAAAATCATGATTCTTGAAATGCTTAGTTAAAAATATACCCAAATATAATCAAGGAATTTCACTAAATGTATTTCCAAAAACAACTAAAAAAAATACTGCATATTTAATATCAACAATTTACAGTTTTGTTTTCTTTGTTTTTCCGTTTCTGCCACACAAGTTCCACAAATTTATACAATTTTCACAAAGGGTAGACTTAATAATTTTGTATGGCTAAAAAAATTGAGAAATACGAACAATTTTATCCCCATTTAGCTCAAAAAAACATCAGAACAATTTTTTAAAATTTTTCTAAGCAACTGAACTATCGAACAAAATATAGTTTTCATTCATGAGTGTTTCATCACTCAAGAAAAATCAAGCTAATCAATTCAAAATCTCAGGGGGGATGAATTTGACTATGAAAATTCCGATTGGACCTAAATTCGTAAGTGAAAACATTCTTTATGAAGAAAAAGACCCAGTGTGAGACTATAACAAAAATTATAATAGATAAGGTGTAATGACATAAGATAAAGAAGACACTAACTTCAAATGATTTCGAATAAAGTGATTTTTTTTTATCATTTTAGTCAAAATTTTGACAAATTGAATTAATAGTTAAAAATTAAAAAAATTGACTAGTCAAAAACAAATTATAAATGTAACCATTCAACATTTTATGCACAACAACAATTATTAGTCTGACGTCAGATAATTACGTCTTAAGTACAAATGAATTCCGAAATATATTTGCAAAAGAAGCAGCTAAAAATTCCTAGATGACATTCAATTTCTAGCAAAAGTAATATGAAAATGTTAGAATATTTCAAAATCCTCATTATTCAGAAGTTTAGTAATGACAAAACAGATTAAAAGATTTATCCATAAATATCATTTAAAATATCGAAATTTTAATAACACACGCTGGATCTTTTGAATAAAACATAAGTTTGGAATTCCGTTCACACAGATACTTAGAATTATGCATACAAATCTATTTTCATAATTCAAGGCATGTTTGCAAGGCATATTCGACTGAATTCATAAATTTCAACATTATTTCTATACTTTATTTCATGTAAATAGGCAGAAGGAAAATTAAAAGTATATTCATCCCTCTACAGAGCTTTCAGCCAAACATTTTTAAAATGAAACTAATAAATAAGTACGCACATAAGTCGATAAATATGCTTCTGAACATCACTACATTTGCTTATATGCTACGAGAGGTAAATTTGTTAACGATAGCACTTTCATTAGGATATGCAAACACACACACAGAGGCTGTAGTATATTCAGAAGTAAATTTCAAAGCCATTAAGTTGATCCATATGTACTACGAATATTGATTCAAAACAATTTTACAGACATGCAACTTCATAGCAACCTACCCTTTAAACATGTTAAATCCAAAATACACATAATTAAAAAATATATAAAATAATTAAATCATTCGACAATAAATTATGTTTATCACTAAATGAAATCCAATATACTATTCGTACGCTGACCCTTGATCAGAAAATATAAGAAAATTTATACCTTTAAATCTCTCTTATTATACGATAAGAGAAAGAATTCGAATGAAAACTATCCGACATCTTTAATTGTAATAGAAAATGCATTTTGTAAATAATACAATTAATAAAAGTCCGAAGAATGAATTGGTTCGATTTTAAAATAAACACAATCCTGTAACAGACGAAGAAATAAGCAAACATGAATTAGAAATCTCCAAAAGGTTTGGGATATAAAAGAAAAAAATGAGAACCGAAACATGGAACATAACACTGATTTCAAAGCATCATAAATAAAGCATACAATTACTTTTGA
Source organism: Trichonephila inaurata madagascariensis (assembly GCA_019973955.1). Taxonomy (NCBI): domain Eukaryota; kingdom Metazoa; phylum Arthropoda; class Arachnida; order Araneae; family Nephilidae; genus Trichonephila; species Trichonephila inaurata. The sequence goes on along the minus strand of BMAV01011365.1, from coordinate 526,735 downwards.
CAAACATTAAATTAAAAATGCAAATAAAAACATTTTTAGAGAACAATGGTTTTCTTTGCCTGCTCTATACACTAAAGTAATTTAATTCCAATTTCCCATAAAATTAAAAAAAAATTAATAAAGGTTATATTTTTCTTAAAAATAGCGGAAAGAGCGAAAAATACACAAGAAACACGTGATAACAAAAGCTATATAATTCATTGCCTTTACATTCTTGTATCAATACAAAAACACTCAGCAATATTCTAGTCAAAATTTTCATTCTATTACAATTGCATTTCATTTAAATGCAAACAATTTAAGGCTGTCTTCGGCTAATGTTAAAGAATAGGACCTGAATTCGGAGTATTTGTTTATATATAAAAATACTCGAACATTAATATTATATTCTGGTTTTGCTATCCTGTAGAGAATCATTTATTTTATCATACTACACATTTTTATCCTAGTTGACACATTTTTTCTCCTATACAGCAATGTTAAATAAGCTATCCCTTTACATTTTAAAAGGAGAAACCAATTACTTATGAAATTTTTTGAAAGTTATAAAACACTATATTATAAACAAATACACGAGTTACTATGTACCAAATTTTTATAAAAATTGAGGCATTTTTTCTGTTTGAAAATGTGCTCCGCGTTAAGTTCCCGCTTTCGTACGTATGGCGAAAACAGCCTTAAATTTTATTTCACGAGGACAATTTGTAATTTTATGCACAGTAACAAGACAAATAATACAGCGTTTGAAAAAAAAACCCATGTAAATACCCCCATTTCTCCCCCAAAAAGGAGAAAAATATTCCAAGTTAGCGATAAACCAAACGCAAATATATTTGGTTTAAATTACAGAAGATTGGATTTACCATTAAATGCCAAAATTCAAAATATACATAAGCGCTGCATACAACCAAAACTGAACTAAACAGAATCCCAAAATTTCTTTGAAATTGTGTAGAAGTTGTGTAGAATTCTCTCATATTCCATACAAACTATTTTTTACGCAAACAAATAACTTGAATGAGAAGAAAAATAAATTACAGGTGCTAGTGTTTTACTGAAATTCTATAGAACACAGGAAGTGAGAAAATATATTTCTAGAATCACGAGAAAAAGGATTCAAAATAACTTACTTGAATATTGATAATTTCTCAGTATAAGTTCCAGGCATCCTTGAAACGGGTATGTGCATGTGAAAACTAGGCGCGCATGAAAAAACCCGCTTTTCTTGAGTGGAAAATGCTTGAGCGTGATTTACGCTTCACTCGAATGCGAGGCAAGGAAAAACGAGAACAATACGACAACAGCGCCATCTTAACACGAGAAGCATGTTTTCGTACACAACCGCTCCGACATAGTCAAAGTTATTTCCCAAGTTTGATTGGTCAAGTAATGATGATTTTAATTGTTTACCTCTAATGCGTGCGTTGTCTTGTCAAGCTGTTATTGATTCCAAAGTATTCAAAAGAAATTACTTCTTTTAGATTAACATTTAAAGTTTAAATACAGTTAACATTTAAAATTTAAACACAAATTTATCTTCTATTCATGTAAATCTCAGACCAATTAAAAAAATTAAAGTAGGAAATACAAACAAGAAGCTAAGAAGTTCAAGTTAACGAATTCTTGTTTAAAATTTAGGGGTGATAATAAATTACAAATTGACGGGAAGGCAATTTAATTTAAAAATGCATGAAATGGAGGTAAAACAATTAAAGAAGCATTGTGTGTGTGTGTTATGTTTAAAATATTTTCTTTAGATCTCATTCTTTTCATATAAAAAAAGTTTTATGTTTTTCCCATTTGCATATTTCACCAAATTTGATAAAAATCGCTTATTATTTCTTTTTGAAATATTGAGTTATAAATCGTCAATACCCAAGGCAACAACAATTTTTATCTAATTTTCCGACGTTGATTTCTTAATTAGATAGCTACAATTTTTAAGAGACTGTAGACCTTTTCACTCTGTTATTATTGGAATACAACATTACCATTATATATATACATAAGTTTAAATAGAGAGAGAGGTCAAACTAATTAATTCTCTCTCAAAAGGTCACTAATTTAAATACTTAACCTGAATAAGCATCTTGTTATGGGATACTTATAAATATTTATTATTTGTCAGACATGTGCAGAATGACATGTAGACAGAAGTATGAAAACATTGTATTGATTTTTAATTTCATAATTTTATTAATAAATTTGATTTCCATTGAATGTTACGGGGCCGAGTTTCCAGAATAATAGATTTGGAGTCAGTTATTAATAGGATTTTTTTATTACTTTAACTTATTCAAACTGAATTCCATAATTTAATATTTGAATATATTTAATTTTTTCGCTTTAGGGAACAAAAATATTTATAAAAATACTCTATATCCAGGGTGTCAAACCCAAAAGCTAACTTGGGCCAAACAAACATGTTTTAACTTTAAGTGGGTCACAAAATAAAAAATCAATATTCATAGAAATGTAAGTTCATTTCGAATAATACATTATAATAAACAGAAATAAAAGAACTAGAAAAATTTAATGTTTACGTCCTGACATTTGACATCTCTTCTCTGCTACTATCTTTCCTATTTCGGAAGAAATTTTGATATTTTATTATATATTATTGTGAGCCGATATATACTGGCCGAGCCGCGAGTTTGACACCCCTGCTCTATATGTTCAGAATAAAAGTAATTGGTGGTGGGAAAATTCACCCTAATATTGAAAAATATTTGTGTATCATTTGTATTCCGAAAATTTAATATGAAAATAAAGGGAAAAATAAGAAATAATAAAATCCATTGTTATTTAAACTAAAACTAGAAAGTTAAAATACGTTTCAACCTTAGTACCTGTTGGTGAAAGGTTAGCAAAATATGTTCGTAAGAACTAGGCAGGAATTAGAACAAGCAGTAAATAAATCTAAAGCTTTAAAAATTAAAAACCAATTTTATTGATATAATATTATGTACAATTTCATTTGCACTAATAATATTCTTAGCTAGAGGGGGGAAAGAGCCAAAATCGTGTGACAATATTAACAACTGTTATAACATTCCGATTCTTGATAACATAAATAAAAAGGTATAAAATATCACACAAGATAAGCCTGGTATTTACACACAGAGGTAACAATATCCAATGCATTTAGTTTATTACCCATAAAATAGGCTGTCTAAGCTAAAAGGAATCACAGTTTGAAAAGAAACTATAGAAATTGTTACGACCAAAAATTTCACGCGAAATATATCGCTTTTAGTCTTAGACTAAGCGTGATGGCAAACAAGGATATAAATATCAATGGATGAATTATGAGCCGTAATTGCAGCTGAGACACGGTGACCTTGTCAACACATATCCAATTAGAAACGTTATTTATACCGAGATATTAAAGGTGCAATATTGGGACTGCTGGGGAACTTTTCCTTAGCGCGGATGAAACGTTTTTCATTTTTATCGAAGTAGCAGCAAACTGCCACTGCAAGATGTGTAATTATGTCAAGTACCTAGAAATTCGAAGAAATGTGATGCAAGCTTGTTAGTGCCAATTTTTTAAGGCTGTCAAATTATCAAACTTCATTTTTTTTTCTGAAAGTAGTACACAGTTATCAGATAACTCTTCTCATCAGACTGTGACAAATTTGAAAACATGCATTACTGTAACATTGCGGTTACAATTTAGTCCCGGATAAAAATAATTTACTTTCTTTCCTATTTTCATTCTACATTCATAATTACAAACTAACTATTAATCATCACTACCAGTCTTGTTTACAGAAATTTGAATCACAATTGCTCCCCCATTCTAGAATTTTGATCTAATTACTTCAAAATTGTGCAGAAAGAAAAAGGGCACAATTGCTGTAGGCAGTCATTTTTATTGTTTCTTAAAATTTGAAGTATAAATTAATTCTTACTCCTCACATTGTGCGTTATAATTATTCTTTTTTACATGTCAATAAATTACAAAAACAAGCAGTATTTTACTATTACGAGTATTATTTTCCTGAGAGGAGTCTTTCATGGTAATGCTCAATTGTTTCTTATGTAGATGGTATTTATGCGGGATTATAACATATTGTTTTTGTGTTTAGTGCTTCTAAATGCATATTACCTTTGAGTTATTTGTTTCCACAATATAACTGTATAATCAGAAAAAATCAATAAAAATATGCTTCAACTTCTCTCGGGTATAGAATGTAAAAATTGGTATAACTATTAAAATATTATAAATTTATGCGTCTTTCAAAGATATTACGATTTGTTTCCCTTTTCGAAGTAATATCTATTCTCTATAGTTAGAAAGTCATGCTGTGAAAAATAACTATAATGATATTTTAAAAGTACACAAAAATAAAAAGGATAGATATGATTACTCATAAAGTAAATACAAAAGCTACCTCATTCATATTTACACAAGTATTTAGTACAGAAAACTATACTTTATACAAGGATTTGAAAATAAACTAATACTAACACGTTCTTCCACAAAGATTACAACAGTTGCCATTCAATGTCAACTGAAGGACAAACATGTTTATCAGAATCTAATTAGTATTCTTTTATCGGTCATTTGATCTATCGCAACACGACTACATAAATATATAGCTTCAGCTACAATTCAGTTCGTTTATTTTGCATTGTTTGTTGCTTCCTGTAGTCTGTTGAAGCATTTTCGTTTGCGCTGGTTCTGGCAGAGGGAAAATTGGGTGCCAAAACATAATAGGATTGTTCCTGACAGAAAGGGCTTTGGGATAAGGTGCTAAGCTACTTATGGCCCACACGATCAAAACAAAAAGGAAAAAAATATATAATAGCCATGGAGAGAGAATTGTTGGATAGGCTGAATCGTACAAATTGAGTCACTTTAGTCATCATTTATTCCAATTTGTCGGTAAATTAATTGATGCGAAGCTATTTGCAAGTTCTCAGAAAAATAATTAACGAGAATAGATTTTAAATCAGAAATAATTTAACTCAAGGTCGCATTTATAGTTTAACCCTTTATCTACCGCATTATGATTTACTGTAGTTTTTTTTTCATGCAATATTTTTTTTTTAAATCACTACATTGAAAAGTAAGGGATATACATAAACAAAATATTCAACTTTGGGAAATTTAATCCGTTAGAGTTAATTAATTAATTAAAGATATTCGACTGTAAAATTTATTATATACACTGTTCACTTAAAATAAATAGTCAAATCGTTTCTGAAGGTCTTCATTAACATACAAAATAAATAAATAAGACATTTACCTTTTGACATTAACTATTTTTTTGGAACAAAAATGACAATCTTCGCAATTTCTCTATAAAACTATTCGCCTTCCATACTAAAATATCATCATAGAACCCGTGCTGCCATGTATCTTGGAAGAGTGGATTTCAAAGAATATTCCTGCTAAGTATCCTCAGAGTACTAGTAAAAATGGTAATTCTATATAATTTTAAAGTGAGTGGTACTTATAAGTACCGTCGGTAGATAAAGGGTTAACTGATGAATTGTAATTTTTCGCATTTTGCGAAAAGTAAGTATTTTTTAAGATATCACGTACAATTCTAATTCCTCCATTTTGCTTGAGTTGCGCATATATAAAAAGGGAAAAAGTTTAATGGTACATACAAAAGAATTAATCATAATTTGAAAGTATCAATATTGCCACTTCAGCTGACATTAGTGTGTTGATATCACTATCCATATTAAATCTACTTAATAGCTTTTCAAAAAAATAACCTAATTTTACAACCACTTAAACTATCCCATTCTTCATTCTGCCTCACACATATTCATTCCAGACTCACTATACAACTCCTCACTCTTTCCTGTCTTACACATCACTCCTACATCTGGTGAGAATACAATTGTATAAAATCGTTGTTAAAACGGCATCATTTATTTACTAAACGAGTGAATAGCAAATAATTATCAAAGACAAGACAGAAAATTAGGAATGCATTATAAAGACATAAAACTCATTTTGTAGAAAAGCATACTTTATTAATGTAGTATCTTTACAATCGAATATATATATATAGGCAAATATAAAAATACTTACTTTAGGCTACACGTTTTAACTATTTCCATCTTTTCATGCTTAAAATTTTGTTATATTTGGAGAAAAAAAATCGAAGATATTTGTTAGCACACGTGTAAGCGAAAATAATATGCATGTTTACCTGTTTAGTAGAATTAAGAAATATGGCGATCAAGCTTAGTTATTTTCAGCTCTGCTTCTTGCATTCCATAAATTCATACTTTTGAAACACAGCTGGTTGTTCCTTTGAAAACATAAGAGGAAACTATCAAACCATTCTAAGGGAGATTTCGAATCTTTTCCAACAAAAACAGAAAACTCGATTTAGATTTCCATCCCGATCGTGAGTTTGGGGAGTACCAAGTTTACCTTCTGCTCCATTAAGAATTATAAACCTCTCTGATCCACAATCAGGACTTTCAGCGAGAGAAATACCTTGATCATCATGTAATATCACAGACACGTCATCTGAATTTGGAAAACTAAAAAAGAAAAAGAGAAAAGAAAATGTAAAAAAAAAGATTTACCAGTAATAAAATTTTAGTGTGAAACATCAAAACTACAACAACAACGAAAAAGAATTTGTTAAAAATAAGTTTTAAAAGGAAGGCGATATAGCCTTCTTGAAGAACGTTTTAGGATAGGTAAAGTTAAGAATTACGATTAGAAACCTATGCACTACTAAGAAAGTTTAATGAAATGAATTTGAACTTACCTGATAAATCTTTTCATGGAATGGTGTCCCAGATGTTTAAAACGCACCTGCTACTTCGCAATGAACACGTCCACTTTTCTAAATGCGAGAACACGTCAACTGACGATATTTATACAATAGAGAGCGACTTTGCCATTACACTAAGCTGTCAATTTTACTTGGAAAACTATAAAAATAGCAGATTTAAAATACCATACAAATCATTCACATCCCCACCTTTCTTAAGTCAGCATATATCATTCACAGGCAAAACGCAGTACAATCTAAAATAAATCGATAATGTGAAAAAAATTTTAACACATACAATACACAAATCCACAGAGAAAGAAAAAACGATGGTTTCAATACGAAATGTTTTTAAAATATACCACACCATGCTGCTATACCAAAAGAAAAAAATATTTGAACTTAGAAATAAAAAAAAATGTCAATACTAAACCTGTTTTCTGGTCTATTAGATCCCCGTCACTTTAAGAAATATTAAACAGATTCTTACCTTAGAAGTTTATAATAGTTCTTTTGCAGGAAAGGGTAGAAGAGTGACCTTTGCAGAAAAAGTTACATGTAAGTCCCATGATAATTTAATGCATTATTGATTTTTAAAGAAATCATCCTCAAAACAAACAAGCTTACCTGACCGAAAAATACTTCCTCGAAAAAGAGCCAGATTTAATTGGTTTATCGCCAAAGTCATTGATCCAAAACAATTACTATATTTATAAACCAATTAGTTCTAAATTAATTTCACCCTTAATCTAGCTGAAGGTATTTTAATTAGGATTTATAAAGAGTAAGCAAATTAGTATTTTTTTTTCGCAATGTCAAAACTAGTAAAAAAAATACACATATTTGAGATGTTTTTCTCCATATTGTAAGCTTAAAACATTTTTTGATTCGATTTATTAGTGAAAGAGCAAAGTTCTACGGTAAAAATCGAATAGTTTTAAAATAAAAGTATTATACAAGTACAAAACTATTTTAAAAATAATTCTTTTTAAAATAAAGGACGGTATAATTTTGCTTCGAAAGTGATAATAATACTTGTATATCAATAGTGATAGTTCATGGAACGGTTACCATGTCCTGTGCGCATTTATATATATATATATATAAAACTGTTAAAAACACACAAAAATAAATCAAATTAATCAAAGAACATATACCCTGTGTTAAAGGTATTTTCAAAACAATACGATTGGCCGTTTCAGTAATATAGTCATACATAAAATGCACAAGCAAATACAAAACAAAACAAAAGAATTCAACCAATTAAAACATTCAGGATTTATTAATATAGGAAAAGAGAATCATTCACTTTTTCTTCAAATCATGAATAATTACTTTAACTTTTGATTAATCGCTGTATAGGAGCTTAAAGCAAATATATGTGACAATTTAAATGAACATTTCCTGCATAACAGATTTAATTTCAATCAACATTTCTTTTAAAAATAATACTAGTTTCTCAAAAGTGCATCATTTTTTAAATTGTAAATTTTATACAAAAAGAAATTCAAATTTATATAAGGCTCCCCAAACATTTAACATCAATCCAAAATTAGTTGCTGAATCCTTCAGTAGATGGCAGCAGAGGTAACGTTTCAACCCTTCACACAACTCTAGTTTCAAGGGTTGTGTGAGCGGCAATCTTTCTCCCAACTCTATTAAGATAACTCAAAGGAGAAACACACAAACAAGAACTCTTTTAATTACCAAGTTCTTTCGCGCTGTGCTTGGTTTTTCCAATAGCTTACTCTTACCATGACATTCCCCTCAGCTAATTAAACCGGCATATTCAAAACCCACCACTAACTTAACTTCTCTTGAAACTTAATTACCTGGCCCATCTCTAGCATCGATCCCTATATTCCATTCCCACAGCAACCTAATCCATAGAATTGAATTTCAGAAACCGAACACAAATTTTCCTCCTTTTTTCCCCTCCAATTCGTTTGATTCCCAGCACTAGCTATTTTACACACTACAATAGCTACTTTTCGTTGAAACAGTAAACGTCTGCCCTACTTCATTTCCCCAAGGGTATCTTCGATCATGACTGTATATGATGGGAAAAATGGAGTTGTCGACCCTTAAGCCGCACGCCACGAGGGGGGTGGTTCTTTTTTTTTTTTTTATTTTTATTTTTACTTCTTCATCATGATGAAGAGCCACGGGAAATGTAGTTTTTATCGACCCGCCCATTTCTTCGGTGGGATGGAAGAAAAGAGAGAGGTACTACAATACAGACATGGTTACTGGCTGCTTGATATTGGATGCTCTGTAAGGTGTTGGGGCATCATTCGGTTCGGGGGAGGGATGAAATTCCTGGCGCGCTTCTCGATTTTTCCCCCTTACCGTTTTTTCAGACTGAAGTGTAAGGGAATGAAATACCCACAATGGTCAAAGAATAGCGCTAACTCGGTTTACCTATTGACGCTTCTTTAAACGCTGAAAGAAGAGACAATGGATTAAAAAATGGGGGTGGGGGGGAGGTAATAGACAATTCATACTTTATAGAGAATCCAATTGTAGAAGAGGGAGCAGGGAGAATAATGCCTTGCCTTATTTGGAGTGTTTATTTCGTTCTTGCTTTTAGGTAAAGCAAAATGTGAACAAAATAATCATGGTATAAAGCGGACTGTACCGGAGAAAAAAAAAACTCCAAAACTGTTTAATAATGCTTGTTGTTAATTAAGTGATGCACATTATTACGAGATAATGTCATCATAAATTTAGGAAAAATCAACAGGCATTTAAATTTGTGCACCGTCTTACATAGTTTTATCTTTATATATACATTCTTAACGAAATAAAAGCCGTACAACAGTGGCGCACAAGGGAGGGAGGGGGAGTCAGGACCCGCAACCCCCCAAAGCCCTTGATTTTTTTTTCCCGATTGAGTATAATCCTATGTATATAGTACTTAAAATTTAATCAAGTATTTGTTATTAATAATTAGTTTTATTTATTAATGCTAATTATTTATTCAATAATAAATTTTTTACTGTTTTTTGTTCCCGAAAATCGACAAAATCAAAAGAATATGTTGGGTGGCATATTGGAGCATGATGGGAGAATGGTGGACTTCCGGCCCTGGAACCTCCCCCCACACCTCTTGAAAAATTCCTTGTGTGCCACTCTGCCGTAAAATAATATAATAAACTAATCAACCAAGCTATATATAAAAAGATTGTTTTTTACATACATAAAGAGCATGTTAAATCTTTTTAATCTGTACACAAGAATTGGTTGACAAGATGCAGATATTTCTAACAAAAAGTAACGGAATAAAAAGTACAAGATTAAGAAAATTACTTTTTTTTAAAGAAAAATTCCTTTTTTTCTGAAAAGTGAAATTTTAGATTAGCTTACAAATCTATTTGATTTTTATATTTATATTTTAGATTATTTTTATATAATCTTTTTTATCTATTTGATAAAAAAGAAGTTGAAACAAAATGAAGTGAAAAATACGCGATAGAAAAAAAGGAGGAGGGAACTAACTATATATGTATATAAGCGCACATTTTTGTAATCAAAAATTAATTTTTATGCTTATGTGTTTCTGTTTGAACAGTTGGAGATGATTCACACATTGATGTAAACTCTAAAAAAACATTTTTACAGTCAAAGCTTCTAGAACAAAATTCTTTACTTTTATATGCAAATTTATTCCCAATACTCACTCAAAAACTCGAAATTCCCTCCTTTTTTAAAAAAAAATTAAAAATATCAATAAACGTCTTGTGTATTTTGTCTTTAAAATCATCCACTCATTCAGATACATCCTTAAGAGTTTCTGATCGATAAAAGAATCAATGTTTACTCAATTGCTTTTTTTATTTTACGCCATAATAATTTCAGCAGCTCATGAAAGTAAAATTAGCACTATGCTTCAAATGCTTGTTCAAAATACATAAAAGTTTTGAAAGACATGCTGCATTTCGCTTTTACACGCTTATATTGCCAATTTATGGAATGAAAAAGCAAAATTAAGAATACAAATACCATATACGAATGACTTCTCCTGAATATCTTTCGTTGAATACATACATATTGAAAGATGATAATATTAATGGAAATAAAATACAACAAAATGGTGTTATAACAGCAAATTATTATTTTCACAGTCGAACAAACATTTATTTTTAATTGACGCAAGCAGTGGCGTACGCGGAATACTTTTATAGGAGAGGTTAACATTAAAAAAAAAAGACGAAACAGAAAGCATTGAAACGTAATTTTTATGCTAAAAATTAAAATATGTTTGTGGTTTATATGGAAGGGGTTAGAATCCCCCTAAGCTCCACTCATGACTGGGCGCATTTTTAGAAAATATGCCAAGGGTAGAAAGAATTCAAAATATGGACCTGTAGGAAAATAAAGAGATTTTCTAACAAAAATTATCAAAGCAACTTACTGAAATATAGAAATAAATGAATTCTGAATTATAAAAAGTCATTAACTTAAGTCAAATGACTTTTAACGAAGTTAAAAGTCATAAGCCTTAAAAATGATTTTTTTTAGTTAAAAAAAAAGGGATTTTTTTTTTTAAGGGAGGGGGGGGGGAGGAAAAATAGTCATTTTAAATTTAAAGATAATAGATACGTTAATTTTATTTGTACGCTTTTAAAATAATATTAATTGCAAATAATAATATTTCACACATTAGTCAAATAGAATACCGTCTTAAAAATTACTAACACATCCTCAGATATGTATAATTATATTACATTATGTAATTAAATATAAAATTTGTTCTCTTTAGTTTTCTATGTGGATGAAGTTTCAAATGAAATTAATGAAACCAAACTACTTGTTCTCAAATGACGTAATAAGTTATGGAATCGAGACAAAACCACAAAGCATCCACAATTATTCTTCACTTCCTTGAAAAAGTAGGAAGAAGGAGGTGATCAACATCGTATCCAATTTCGCAAGAGATACATTATTCAGAGAAATTCACTCAAACGATTCCGTGTATTCGGTACCAGACAGGCAAGAAAAAAACTGACACAAGTTTTGCAAGCAATGGTAGAAAGCGATTAAAAAATAATACAATTTCCTTCTGTACAAGAGAATCCTCAAGAAATCCTAGCCAGTAGAGCTAGATAGAAGAGCAGAAGGAACGGGGAAGAAAAAAAAGTAAAAGAGAAAAACAATTTTCGGGAGAGGAGTCGGGATAAAATTCCCCATCAAGAACAACATTAATCACGAAGCACCTGCCACTGTTAGGGTGCTCCCGAAACAGAAACGGGATCCGGAAGGAAAAGAGCTTTCAGGACAGAACAGAGTTGCTATTTCAACCGCAGAGACAACAGAAAACAACAATTTGCGTTCCAGCAATGTTTTTTTTTTTTCCTACTGCACCTCAATCCCCCAAACGGCCTTTCAATCATAAACAAGACCAAAGAAAGAAAAAGACACGTGCACATCAAAAAAAGTTCCCCAAAAGACATTACATCTTTCGTTTTCTTTATCCCTTCTATTATGCGTCAACAGAGTTAAAAGCAAAGCCAAAAATCCTCCTTATCGACCATCCTCCTTTTGTTCTCTGAAGAATAAAGAACATACATTTTTTTTTATTTATTCATCCTTTTTTTTTTGTCTTCATCTCCCTATGCACCTTTTCCTGAGCTAACACCAATGAGTTTTCCGATAAACTTTCCAATGGGGTTTCGGGGGGAAAACACCGAATTTTAAGTTTATTGAGTCTTCTTGAATATTGACTTTAGCTACAAAGTCGATACCAACTATCACGTCCTTTATTTTTATCGGATTGATTCGGGATTTCATTTGAGAGGAGTTTTTTTAAACTTACTTTTCTTCACTTCTTTGCCCCCTCCCCCCTGGATGATTTAAGACAGAGCCCAGTCATTTTCTGTAGAGTTTACAGTAGAGTGAACTTCATGTTAGATGAAGGGAGTTGCAACGACGAAACGTGTTTAAAAGATAGCAACGATCAAAGATTACCAAAATTATATCTACTTTATATATATATATCTTTAAAAAGAGCTATAGAAATTTTTAAGGATCGCAAACTCAAAATTCAACGAAACTTAAGATTTTAAGCCTCAGGGAATGTAAGTGTAGAAAAAGACTACAAAAAACATTTTTATACTTTTTTAACTCTCGCCTGCTTTATCAAATATTTTAAAACAGTTCTTACCACTCGTCTTCTCATTGTTAGTTGTATACAATTAAATTCAATTCAGTTAGTGGATTTAAAAAAAACTTGAATAGCGAGAACGAAAAATATTTGTCTTCCAACAGCAGTACCAAAACTTCTTCTGAAACAATTTTCACAAATGTAGCGGAATTAGAATATAATTTTTTTTAAGTGGCTTAAATTACACAAATATGAAAGACTCTTATTCAATAAAAGATGAGCTTTTATTTAGATAACCTTTTGATTTAATAAAATAAGTAAAATTCAAATCAACGCACATCCAGTAATACATCTCCCGCATATCAATGTTACTAAAGTCAGTGTCAAGACATCTGAACACAAAGGAAGTGAAACTGGTACTGATAATGAAGTGTATTTTGAATGAAGCATGCCCAGCAATAAACTCATCAAAACATGGTCGATGGAGCGAAAATCAGCCTTAATCAAGAACGTCAATCTTCGATATTCAGTGAAGAGAGATAATTCGTTGTCTTTCGATGTTAATCAATGGGTATCATTCAAGCTATATAATAAGTTGGATACGCATATTCTGAGAATGTTATGTCTCCTTATAGATAAAGACATGGATCTAGTACACACGTTACTGTCAATAGACCGTAATGTCCGATAGAACTCTAGAGCGAAATGCGCTTTCAACATAATTTGCAATATAATCACAAGACCATAGTATCGTCATTTTGATCAAGCAGGAAACACAGAATGCGTGAATTGAATTCTCTGTTTAAAAACATTTGATACAATAAAGATTAACCTCACTTAAGATTTTTATTTATGAGTATGAAATGGGTGTTTTAAAAAAGCCCCTTTTCTCTTTTAATAATATTGTTATTACACTTAAAGTATCTAATAAAATATAATGTTTCAAAGAATACCGTGAAAAAAAAAAAGCCAGGGAAAACTCCATATTCGTTTTATTGTGGTAATGGTAACTTTATTAAATATGTATATATATATATATATATAGTTCTATGTGTGAGGCAACTTTTATAGTAGTAAATCTTATAAAATATGAGAGAAATGAACTTACATTTAATGAATAGTTACTTTTTCGTGATACATGCGAAAATAGGGTGCCACGCAAGAGTCGATATCGCTACCAAGGCATTGGTATCTTCGTAGTACTTTTTTCCCCGTGTGCCGTTTTTTTTTTTTTTTTTTTTTTTTAACCTTTCACTTAACATTTTCTTCGCAGTGGCATAATCGCAGCACGTACGCTACGATTCCATTTGTGCAAAAATAACAATATAAACAAAAACGCTTGTAATTTAATGGTAAATTTTTTTTCAATGTAATATTATGTACCAGGTCAACATAATATTATGTACCTGGATGTTAACAGGTTAAAAACAGCAGGTGTAAATGATAGTTATACAAAAAATAAATAAATAATTGCTTAAGTAATAAATATAAAATAAAGGTAGCAAATTATTACATGGAAACACAGACAATATTACAGGAAAATAACACAATAAATAATTAACACGATAATAAATTAACACAAACTTTACAAACAGTGCAGTGCATTCAAATTACATAATGCATTGAAACTTAACCTAGTTATTTTCATATCATTTCAACAACTCAAAAGTAAAAATTTTGGATATGTTTTTCAACATTAATGATAATAATTTAGTGCAGTGCGTAAATTTAAAAGATAAATATTACGTATCAATATGAAATTATTATTTATTGAAAATAAATAACTCACGTGTATCAAATATCACACGAAGCTTATAGAAATAAGTAAAACGAACTATACAAAACAAAGGAAAGGACGAATTACAATTCAAAGGTTACAAAAGTCAAAAGAATGAAATAAATGTGAACGCAGTTTTATAGGAAACCAGCAGGACAAAATTTGAAGGCCAGTTGATTTTAAAAGCGTGTAGGGCTTGATACGTCCCTCATCACCGGTACTACCAATATCAATTTATTTTAAAAGTTCAAATTAAGCACTATATTAACTACAGATACTACTTTCAAGATTTCGTGTCTATCATGCCCGCAGATTAATTTTTAATGAAAATACAAGATTAATTTCAAACTTTTCCCTTCAAAAATTCAGACTTTGTTTCATCCAACATAATTCTAATCGTTTGTAGATCGACATTTGTGATCATATTTATGACCAATTCCATTAATTTAATAATGGTAATCCTTTAAAATTTTTGTTGCATTAATCGCCAATTCAAATAATTCATTTTGTTGAAACTAAAAAAATAAGATTTGTAAGAAAAAACTCGTACTCGAAATAATATACTATTTAAGAAGTATATCTTTTTCCGAAAAAGCGTTCTTATAAGAAAAATAAGTTACACATTCATTTTTTAAGTATAATTCCTTATGCATCTATCCTATGTGCTCGTACTAGTCCACACTAAACACAATCACCGACGGTTTAATACACAAGAGATTTAAATGAGTTTAGCAGTTCTACTCTTCTGCACAGTTTAACCGATGATAAATGAACACATTTGTTACACAAAACTTATGCGAGTTCCGGTCAATCATAGTTTGATATTTTAAACGAGTATAAAGAATAGATTGAGAACTAGGAATTCTAGAGGCAATTTCACTACAGGAAATTCTCAATTATTTTTGTATTTTGAATTATTAAAGCATAGAATTACATTTTCAGGAATTTTAAGAACATTTTTAAGGAGGAAAACTTTTTTAAAAAAAAAGTGAAACCACTTGGAGGCATGAGAAAAATTATCCCCTTCCAGAAGTTTAATTTTTTCCTCTTTTACTTGATACCGAAATATTTTTCTGAAAATACGGTCAAGTATTATTACAAGAAAAGAGAGAGAGAGAAAAAAAAAAAGGAAGGAAAAAAAAGGGTGTTTGTTTTTTAAATTTTTTTTAAAAAAAAGTCGAATACGAATATAAATTAAATTAAAAAACTGGAGGTTTTTTTTCGTAAAGACAAAATATCTCAAACAGGTAGACATTTCTGTATGATTCAACCCCATCGGTACCCTGATCGATCAAGCTGAAATTTTCCAAAGATTATTTCCTTTAAAATATATTTTTTCTCCTTAAAATTTTTTTTACCCTTCAGGGAAATGTAAAATAAATGTTAGACTCCTATCCAAAAGAAGTAGCACATAAATTCCTGTGAAAAAAATGAGGTATCAAGTTTCTGTTTTAACTTTAATATTTTTCTCTTGTTTTTAATAGATCCTTTTAAAAAAAATTCGAAGTCATCTATGTTGTGACACGTCATTAATCAAAATGAAATTCAAAGAAAAATTGCCCTTTACAAGATTCACGGAAAAGTGCAGTGTTTGTGCGAAGAGAAAAATCCAACTGTCATAAAAAAAAAAAAAAAATGGGAAAAGCAAGCAGCATGCATTTTTTCCCACAAACAGCCCAAATAAAGGATAATTTATCAAACGGAGAAATTACCATTTTAAAGTTCCCTCTATTAATTTAACGTCGTATTCTGAGGGATTCCTTCAAATGTACAAGGAGTACATACTATTAAGTATAATTTTAATGATATAAATTTATAAAAATTAATAAATTTTGACCTATAAATATAAATTTTATTTTCAAATTAAAGAAACTAAGAATAGTACGGAAAGCCAAAATGAACAAAATTATTTCATGTGCAAGGAGATGGAAGACAATATTTTTCTCTTATAAAATTAAAGAACATAATTTTTATTACAGCAAAATAAAGCTATAATATTTTTGATAGTAAAAAGTTGAGAATTTAAATAATTCAAATACGATATTACAATATACCTTTTTTAAGATGCATTTTACAAAAATAATGAATCATAAGCGAAATTCGATACATCAATTTCTGGAAATTAATATTTTTATATTTTCGAACTGTATTTATGTTTAATTATTAAAATATATTCAATTTAAGTCAAGATTTTCTTTAATGAATATTTAAAATAAAATTCGCTCTTGAATATAATACCAGATCAGGATTTACAGACCAATCATAGGCTATTCATATGTAACCAATAACAAACCATTAAATGATACTAAAAAGATTTTGATAAGTCAGTTTCTTCATATCAATGTTTTTACGAGCATTTTAAAAAAAATCAAAGTATAAATTAACAATTTTAAAAAAGTAAAAAAATAAGTTATAATAAAGACCAACACAAGGAAATTCAATTTTCATTTATTAAAATATGTGTGTGCTAGTATTTGTTCTCCATACGAGTAGTGGAATTCTTTTAAAAGTTTAAGACACTTCCGTACACAAAAGATTGTAATAACATTTTATTGTATAATTGCTCCTTTAAAAAAACCAATAATATTCCGATGATATAACTAATTAATTTTAACAAACAGCAAGTAAAAGATCATCATTCTATTAGAACATTACCCCTGACAAACGTGAAAGTTCTGTTTAAAGATATCTTTACGTCAAGACATTTCATCGCTTCCGATATCAAAAAAAAAAAAAAAATATTTACAGTAATTAAATTAAGAGGATCATTAAGAGTCGGAACAAATTCTGCATCAGTATCGTGAAAACTTAACTATGCATTAGTAAAACACTGAGCACTTCTGGCTTTCATCCTAGCAACGAACACACTTATCCAGTTAAAACCTTGACAAGAATTGAACTCGATATGTCACAACCAGTTTGTCATTAAAAGAGAAGATGTGCCGCAGAAGATCTTTTATCGAGATAGACTTTCCACATTTTTCACGGACACCCCTCTAATAATGGATCTCAATAATTTAACTCTTTTCCACGCGGACGCAATAGAATAATGGATGGAATGCGACAACGGAGTTAAAGGAACAGAAGAGTCTGCTTTGTTCTCAAACCACGCGATACCCAAATTGCCCACAAACGGATCTTAGAATGTCTGCCCCCATGGATGCGTTTTCAATTCGGAGAACAAACGATTTTCAAAAGCAAAGGCGGAGCCTTGTCAGTTAAAAATAGAAAAGGGGGAAATTAAATTTCATGGATCTGACATCAACGCCGGTGGCGGCGTGATGATGCGACATAGAACCGAACTTCAAGAGAATTATCTCTGCTACGCTAGATCTTCCAGCACGGTTAAGTCCGGGAAGACATGTCAAGCCATGAATAAAAATATAGCAGAACGTTCCTTTAAACCCGCCTTTCTGGATTCAGGAAAAGGATCGTTGTCGAGGTATTTTCTTTCCGGGACAATTCGGGGGGGAGAAGGGTAACTATTTTTTTTTATTACATATCCTTTTTATCCCTTCAAAAACATCTGTTAAGACTTTTCTAATTCAGCCGACAGAGAAAGACTTTTGTTTTAAATCTTTTTTCCTTTGTATTTTTACCCTGAGTGCAACGGAAAATTTGAAAGACAAGTATTAAAATATTAAATAGTAAGAAAAGGAAGGTTTGTTTAGCCAAGGCAACGCGACTCGTATTTGGATGAAGGATATATATATATATATATATATATATATATATTTTTTTTAAAGTTTTATCAAAAACTTAAATGAGATGTTCAGATGGCTGAATAAACAGTTTTCTTTTTAAGAAAAAAAGATGATGTCGATATTCAATTTCCTGCGACTAATGACATATTATGAAACAATATTTGAGTGGCTATCCAGTTTAAGTCAGTTCTAAGAAGAAAGCATTTCGAAACTGCAGCAACAAACAACTTATTTTCTAGAAACGAAGTGCATTCAAAAATTATCCGTCTCGGTAGAACTCGAGACAATGCGAGAGAAAGAAAGAAAAATAACATTATTCTTCAAAAATGAAATGCAGAATTTTTTGAAGTCCAAAAACGTTCCTTAAACCCTGTTAACGGGTTGAAACAAAAAAGCGTAACAGGCATTTCCAACACTTTTATGTCTTTCTTCCGAGTGGTGATTTTTACTCCAGAGTTTTATTACGAATCCTCATCACGATTGCGGTTATCATGTCATAAATTTTTTATGAGTTTTATCCAGTACTTCCCGAAAAACGTTCTGCATACGGAATTATTCACGAAATGTAAAGTGGAATGTTGTTTTCTATCTTTTTAAATGACAAAAATGCATTTTTGTATGTATTCTGCATCGTTTAATTTCGGGGCGTTTTTTCCCCCAATTTACATAAGTATCTTTTGCTGAAAATATTTTCAGTATGACGCTATTGAAGAGTGTATCAATGTCTATGATTAGTTGAAAGACTCATTTAAGAATTCAGACTTAAAGGATTTTTTTTCAAAGAGACGAAGTTAAAAAGAAACTAAAAGGAAATAAATAAAATATTTTGTAGAGTTTGTAAATGCCTTTTTTGTGTGTAGAAAGATTATTAAGTGAAATTTAAATTTAAAAATCCTTTTTAGCAAGTTGCTTTATTCATTTCAAGATGAAATTACACTTTGAATAGAGGTATAAAGTAAGCAATAAAGCTTCCAGTTTACGTTTTAATTGCGATTTTTTTTTCAAAAGTAAATATTTAAATAAGACTCAATGTTTATTTAATTTGGAATTACTTAATAGCTGATTTAATCAAAAACTTTTAACTATCTATCTAAGCGAAAACAAAAACTATTTATATGGCGTTTTTAAGGTATGTTGAGCTGTTATTGAAAAAGGCAAAACAAACTTGCTACAAACAGACAGAAAACATTTATCTTTAACATATAATAAGTAAAATGTTTTTAAAACTAAATTGATTGAGATTCCTGACTTTTATTTATTTATTACAGAAACATAAAACGTTATCAAAACAGATTAAAATGTAAAAATAAACTTTCAGCCCAATTTCATTATGAAATAAAGAAAAACTTTCTATACACATGCTTCATGGTTTCCTGCAGGTGTTTAATTAATTTGCTTGAACACAGATAGGGGATGCTTACAATAAATAAGCAATTGACCGGTTTTTATTTGGTGAAAATAAAAGATCTTTTTTTGTTTTGTTTTGTTTAAGCAAGATGATGCAGAATTGCATGTTCCAGAAAAAACGATCGAAAATTTTTTCCGTCTGGGACTCTTATTTACCCAACCAGATCTCTCCCCGTCGGATTTTCCAACGTTTCCCCCAAATTCTCTGCTAAACCATATTAGAGAAATCGTTCACCAATTGCGACAGTATTCAAAAAGAGATTGAATTCCTTTTTCAACTCAAAAAAGATACAGAACTTCAGATGGAAGAAATTCAATAAAACTGCGGAATTTGACACCAGCACATAGAAGACGACGGAGCTTACTTTCACAAGTAAATATTGCTTATATAAAATTTATACTATAAATATCATTTCGGACAGAAAGCGATGAAAATTTCTTCCCGGCTAAGATATTTAAATCTGGATGGATGAAAAGTTCTTTTTGTAAGACACGTTTTGGCATATCAGGAGATTAATTTAGGAGATGGCAGCATTTCGAATTTCCATCACCGTATTTTTAACGGTAAAAACAGAATTGAATTTCAACTACTTTTTCATTTCAAGAAATGGCAGCGAAATTACAACTAGTGGCAATTTTAAATGGTCGAAGTTATTAATAAATGAAGGAATTCTCAAAACGTGCGAGGTACGAAGAGCAATAAAAGATATAAATGTATAATTACCGAATTCAACACGCACACATATTTTTTATACACACACACACACTAAAATAAAAGCCACATTCAACTACCATCAATTTGACTTCCCCATCTCTCTTGGTTTCATATTGGTTGCCAAAGAAAACATTCACTGTCCAAATACTTTTCAGAAAAAAACCCAATTAAAACAGAATATCATTAAACAAGCTTGAAGTCCGATTAGGTATAGTTTTTTTTTTTGCTTTTAAAACGAAATCCACCAAAACAGAAGTGATGATTAAAAAACACATTACGCCCAGAAAAGTCAACAAATTAATGAACTAAGTCTATTTGGATTACTTAATGGGAAAAAAAAATTCAGATTATAACCGAAATTGGATTCTTAGAGTAAATATTCCGATTATTCGCTTAATTATTTTTTGTGTAAAAGTAATTAAATGTTTTAATTTTTAATCCAGATGAACTTCCATCACGACAAACACAAAACCAAAAGAGGGGGAAGTAAAGAAAAACCTCGGCGAAAAGCACTGAGCCATCAATACCATCCACATTTCCGATTTATTGACAGTCTGTTTTCAGAAGCTGTAGAAATAAATTAACAGCTTCAGAATTGGAAGCCTTTAAAAAATGCACAAACAAAAATAACGAAAAAGTTAATCAGGTTTATTGCAATTTCTTTCACGCGTTGATTATCGAAAAATAGAATTAATAAAGTAAAAAGTAAAACCTCAAAACAAAATTGCTATATATATATATAAAAAAAAAGAAAGAATCGATTGAATGCATAAATATGCAAGATTCTACACTCCATTTTTCGAAACAAATACTATAAAAAGTAGAAAACAAATCTCGTCAAAAAAACAAAAACAAAAAAAAAGCAGCGTCGTTGCATTTAATCAAACACAAAAAATCCATTAAACAATTTCAGCAATGAAGGGAAAAGGAACAAAAAATTAATAATAATAAAAAAAAAAGCTTCGTCCTTACCTGGAACAACCTCCATTATCTTCAGGGGGATCTTTACTCTCACTAGATGGCGCAGCCTGTAATAGAAAAGGATACAATTAAGACAAAAGAAATGCTAATTGAATAGTTTTTAAGATAATATATATTTTTAAAGCTTCTTTCTAAAATATTATTATTTATAACACAATGTGTGTAATACAAAAAGACATTTCGATGTTACGGTGTCAATTAACTTTGAAGCATCTGAATGGGTTCTTCGACTAACAGGAGTTAATGATTGTAAGTGCAGACAAGCCAAAAAAATGAATTTCCTTCTCTGGAATGCCATGATATACATCTGATAAAAATTAGAAGGGAGGGGTTCACTTACAAAGAAATTGATTTCGAAACTAAGCGAATTACCACACACATTAGCGGTGAAGTTAGATGAATACAGTCCAATTTGATCATTAGGCAATTCTTTAGATTTCTAAACTTTCAGATATTTTACAAAGAAAAGAATTAAATATAATATGAGAAGATTCAGAATATTTTTCTCAATTTTAGTTTAAAGCAATCAATTCTTACGAGTAGTTTTGAAATTTCTGAAAATGCATTTAGTCAGAGGAAAACACAAGTGGAACACATACTTTACTGCAATATTCTCATTAAAGTATTTATTCTATGCTTGAAATTCTTTACAGAGAGACTGTTATAGCGGTTAAAATGTGCTACTGTTGTAATAATGAGTTATGAACTACACTGTACTTCTACATTAATCATCAAAACATTAAAAGTAAGAAGTAATTAACAAGAATTCTTATTAAAAATTTATCTATTATTTTTACTAATTTCTATCAAACAAAAAACATGTTGTTTTTAGTTTGACAGTATATTTTAAATATATTCTACATAACTTAAATACATACTTTTACGCCCAACTACTTTTGATCTAGAAGCTTCTGTGTAAAACACGTAACTCATGATGTGAATTAACAATAACAAGGCCAATATATAAAAAAAAACCCACTAAGTAGTTTTCTTTTGTACATTTTAGCTTGTGGTTCACTACCTATCTAAAAACTTTTGTATGCATTAATTCCCAAAGAAATTATTATTTTTTCCGCTGCCTTTCTTCCGAATTTTTGTGTGATGTAAGGTTTTTGTGTTAAATTTAAACAGACCGTTATAATTACTAGTTACAATAGGCTCTCGTTTTTTGAACATATCAGATCAATTTTTAAAAATAAACAAATATAATATAAAAAGTGCATTGTTATAAGCTTAATATATTTTTTTTAAAGAAGAAAGAAAAGACATTTTCTAAAAATAAAATAAACTCAAATTAGTATTTCCGGAAGAAAAAAAAAATACCGATGTATTTTAGAATTAGCTGGATGACCCTGCAGCAAATTCTAAAAATAGCAAGAATTCATTTATATTTTAACTAAGGAAATGTCACTTAAGTGCAAAAGTTAAATGAGAAATTGGTAAAGTGAGCTTTCAATTAAATAGTTATCGATTTCTAAAGGTAATCAATATTTCATTATAGCAAACTGGGGACTTCATTCATAAGGAGTTTTTTTTTATTTTATTTTTCAGAAGTTTTAAAATATAAAATTTTGGTCACATACTATTTTAATGCAAAATCATTAACTGATATAAATTGACAAAATCACACAATACAAAATATTGTAAAAACCAATTGTGATTGATCACTTGTACTAAAAATAAAACTCTTTTATTGTATCAAAGAAGTCAAAACGATGGCCATGATGAGGCAGTTTTAATGGTAGAATTTAAAAAAAGTAACATGTTTCCATATCAGGTAAATATGGAACCCATGGAGTGATTATGGTAGCCTAGTAGTGATGGTCAAGAACTCCTGGACGGCGTATCATAAATTCGAGCCCTAATGCCATTGAAGACCCGCCATATAGAGAAGCCGAAACACGTTAAACCTGTCGTGGCTCAATGTCCTCCCGTTGGAGTGGTGTGGTAGTTTGAAGAGGTGAAAAAGAGACAATTTACAAACGTAGTTTATTTAAAATGGCAATACTTCGTGCGAAAAATAACTCACATGAAGATACAAATTAATAGACGCAGATAGATTTTAAGTATTTAAATAATGAAAACCTTATTACAACGAACATTTGCTAGTCTAAGCATGTGGATAACACAATCTGTGGAGAGGAAAATGAACATTGTACCTCTGCAACTCAACTTTTTAGCTTGACTCGAAAAGATATTTTCCGCCTTTTGGTGCAACGTATCTCTTTATTACTCGGTGATTTGAACTGAAATACTTTTCTTTTATTACAAAGATCATCCATGTCTCATGAATTGTTCCGGTCTTTTACAAGAATATCTCACATAGAAAAGCAGAGCATACTCTGTATGTACTTAAATGCGATATTGGAAAAACTATCAACCCAACAAATCAAATAGTACATAGATTGCGTCGTCCTAAAAAAATCCCCTCTCTCTCTCTTTTGCCCTCAATATATATATATTTCATATAATACACGCCTAGAACTAAAATATATTTCTATAGCTTTTTTCTTAAGATCTTTTTTTCCCCTACCCATTTTTATTTTTTAGGCAAGACGGGGTTTAAGGAAAAACCTGAGCAATGTCAGCCAAGAGTCATCCTCTTAGGGAAAGCAGAAACGCAATATTTTTCGATACATTTATGTTCCTCTTTCCATCGAGGGGAGATCTACGGGACTGTAGGGAGGGCCGACGAGAACCAGAAAAGAGAATAGAGCAGGAGAGAAAAGACAGAGTGGATAGAAGGAGAAATTTGGCTGATGCTGCCAAACCCTGCTACGTCCACTTCATTAATAATGGAAACCTGGTAGTAGCTTCTGGACTAGAGGTAGGAGAGGCAGAGATAGCTTAGACTGCTGGGAAAAGTGGGATGATGACATGATGCTTTGGCAGATTTCACCTTCCCTTTCCACCCCTAACAAATCCTCCATCCTTGTCCCCTAGAATCATACGTGCTCCACGCAAGGGAAAAGGGAGGTGCAGGCCAAAATAAGGGGGTGGGAAAAGCTATAGTAGATGGCGAGCTTGGTGTATGTGGTTATTCCTATTGATTTTGCTTTGCAAGGTGCAGCGTGAATGGGATGTTAGATTGTGTCAACTGCGGCCAGAATGCGAAGTGTTGGTGATTGATTATGTGAATCGCAATTCGCGTCTCTAATTGGTTGCTGTTTTGGAGAGGAGGGGAGAGATGAAGATTTTTTTATATTTCTCTACCCCTCTTTCGACACTTAGTGCCGAAGTGGGACAAGGAGAGATAGAGGGAGTGAAAAGCGAGTGCTTGGATGAAAGAAGCGAAAGCAAGAGCTTTTCAGTTTCGATAACTTGATTTTCAGAGTTGAGTTTAGCATTTTCCGCTAAAGCGCATATTCATGAGGAAAATTCAATCTGGGGTTCTTACACGATCATTTATCTTTTCTTTCCTTACAAATCAAAATCTCCATTCAGTGCATCCTGAGAGTGGCACGCGTAAGAGTCTTTACAAGAATATTAATGCAACACGAACCAATAAGATACATTGGGGAGAGCGTTACGAAGTTTTTAAATGAAGAAGCTAAATAAATTTAAAGATATAAAATACTTAATTTATGAAACAGCTTCATATTGAGAAAGAGAGAAAATCATTCATTTAGAAAGACTTTTCATGCTGAAAGCACTTCACTAAGTAAATTTAGTTATAAAAAAATTTTCTGAAATCAGATACTTGGCGAATGTGCATTTGAAGTTACGTTTATTTCCTTCATGTTAATTCAATTTAAACTGAACAATAGTCAAAAGATCTACAAGAAAGCCTGGCAGAGAGAATAAAATTTATTTCTCTTATTAAAATGATATAGCAAATTAAGTTTAAACTATTGAAACTCAGAATAAAATTGTTTGAATAAATAATAGGTTCAATTAAAATACTGCACGATAAAGGAAAATTGTTATGAAAAATGAATAAACAAAGATAGAAAATATATCTTCATGTTTAAATAAAGTTTTTACAATTATATAAACAAATTATTTTTGATAACTAATATTATAAATTTTTAGAATAGAAATACATTAAATTTGTGTATTTAAGACAAAAAACAGTGTCTATCACATCTGATACTTCGACAAGCATGGAAAAATATAAAATTACAAATTAATGGGTCTAAGTTTTGAAAAGTGAAGGTAAAATAACTCTAAATAAAGGTAAATTAAAGGAATTCTTATACAAAGCGGAAAACTAGATATTTCAAAACAAGATGTTCTCTGCATATCAAATTACAGGAAAAAATCTTTAAAAGAGCATTAGATTTAAATGTTTAAACATTTGACGTCAAAACATTTTATTTTTTCACTTGTAAAGAGAAAACTTCACTTATTTTATGAAAACAGTAATTTTATGTTTAAATCAATACTATTGATTTGAAATTAAATAAGTCAAATTAAACAAACAAATGAAAACACATAAGCCAATAATATACATCTATGGGCAAAAATAAAGGAACATTTAGTGTATTTTTCTTGTATTCCAACTTTTAGCACAATTTTGTGCATTTTTTAAAAGCTATAGAGCTATATTCATGAAAATTAGTAAACATAATAAAGAAAAGATAATTTTCTAAATAACCAATGAAACACGATCTCTTATTTTAAGCACCTTTAGAAAACTGATACGACACACACACAGGTATTTTAAACATTACTCTATGCGTTGTAATTTTGCTCGTATTTCTGAAAGGTTGCGATTATTTTTGAAACTTTTGCAAACAATGGCACAAAGACACCTAGATAATAGATTACGATGGAGAACAGTTGAAAGATTGGAGGCAGGCCAATCTGACGCGGAGGTAGCAAGATGGCTCCCTGTGTCCTAAAATGTGGCTTTCAGAATATGGAACCCGTTCCAAAAGACCGGAATAATATCCAAAAGACCAGTTACAAGGCACTCCAAAAGCCGCCACAAGACAAAACGGCTTCTACCTGGCTTTAATCGCAAGGCGTAGTAGGAAAATGACAGCTAATCAACTCTCAAAAAAGCTCTTCGCTGCTTCTGGTACCTAAGTGTCGAGGTATACTGTTTACTGAAGGCTTAAGGAGATAGGGCTTTATGCCATCAGATCAATGGTCTGCATTCCAGATTACAGGAGAACCAACCGGACACAGTGCAGACATCATCATCCTTGGACATCGGAATAATGGGCCTGTTTCTTCTTCATTGATGAGTCACTGATTTTCGTCGTGTTCACATATGGAGAAAACCAGGGACCCGATACCAGCCCTCCACTTGTATGGAAGTGGACCATTATGGAGGTCATGGTGCTATGGTCTAGGTCGGCACAGAACTGTTTGCCTTTCAAGAAGGCTACCTTGACTGCTCTAAAGTATGGGGATGAAATCTTATAACCCTATGTAAGGCTTTTCGGAGGAGCAATTGGCACCCAGTTCACTTTTATGGACGATAACGCTCTCCCAATCAAGGCTCTGATGGTCGACGAATAACTCGAGACTGAGGATATTCAGAGGATGGGAATGGTCAGTCAAATATTCAGGCCTGAATCCCGTAGAGTGTGTCTGGGGAAGCTTTTGGTAGAGCAATTACAGCTAGCACGCCAGCTTCCTCCTTGGAGCTAAGTGCTTTGGTAGAGGGGGGGGGGAAGGAATTTATAATTCCAAAACCTCATAAAATGCCCCGTTAACAGCATGGCACTTCGTTGTGAGAACTACACTGTTGTCAGCTGTCGGGGGCGATCATACCCCATATTAAACCCTTCACAAGTGCCATTCATGATCCTGAGCGAATGATATTAATTTTTTATTATCTTTTTAGAAATATTTTGAAGCTAGATTTCATTTGAATTGGTTTAGTAGTTTGAGGAAAATCCTCGAAAATATGTTCCTTAACTTTTGCATATCAGCATGTAAACTAAAATCTGGATGCTAATTAAAGCTAAATATGCCAAAAGCCTGGAGTGATTGAATAAAGGAATTTTAGCACAAAACTTAATATTAAAACATATTAACACAATTTTTGAATATTTTCTTTTCTTGAGTAGGAAATATTCTATCAAAAGGAGTAGCATTTAATGTGCACACACTAATATCTAATTTCTTGGTGCGTTAAAATATGCTTTTTCATTAACGTACACGAATTTTAAGATTTTGCGTTTGTGAGGTATAAGACACATAGTTAAATTCGTATGACTATTGAAAAAAATAAGTTCAATACACATTACTTGCGATATAATAAAATTTTACCTCCAATAATTTCCAATTAAAAACAGTTTCCAATTAAATAAATAGTTTTTTTTAAAAAAAATGCAAAAAAGAAACAATTTAGAGCTGTATTAAAGTTCATGAAAGGTCTAATAACAATCATTAATCATATACTGAATTGCTACAAATTTAATTTTTAAAGATAAGCAATATGAAAGAATATAGTAAGACTGTACAGGTCATAGAAAAATGTTCGCAATAATACATTAGCAAACCTAAGACTAAGAAATATATATAAAGTAAAAACGAAACCAACGAAACCAAAATCAGACTAGACTAATTTTATTTAAGGTTTACAAGAAACAAAAAGATAATCATTAACGATACGGCGGTAACTCTAATTAGCAACCATCTTAAAAAAAGATTTACTAATCTTTCCTTCAGTCCAGTCTTCCTCAACTGTATGAAATACCCTAGAGATGAAAACTCCCACAAATACCTCTAGGGTGTCTTGTTTTAGCAGAATAGTTTCGCTAACTACCTCTCTTCCAGAAGGAAGAGTAAACCTCGCCGCATGAACTTGCAATAACTAAGAAAAAGGCACTGACAGCTAGTACCCTTCTTGCTTGACATCTCAGGAAGAAGGATTACCACAATTTGTTATTAGCGAAATAAAGCATTTGCTGTGTTTGCGGATCAGAAAGGAAAGGCCTAATTGGCCCATTTTAATCTTTTCCAGAAATTGGAGGATTGATTTAGTAAACAAACTTCGTTAAATGCTCTGGCGTTTTCTAAAGTTTTATAATTAGTCATCAAATATTAATGAAAAAGTGTCAGCCTTACGATGAAGAAAGATTAAGGTAATTAAAACAGTTTCTAATAATGTATGAAATTTTTGAGAGGTAAATAAAACAGTGACAGCACATTTGCATTTAATGATGCACCTCTTGTTTGATTTTTAACTAAGATATGTATAATTAAAGAAATAAGCATTTGCTACTTTTGAGGATGAAAGTGAGGCTAATTAGTCTATGGTGATTTTGCAGAGAAACCAGACACTTCGAAAAACTTCACGAAATGACTCAGCATAGTCAAATTTTTAGCAAGTAGAGTAAGGTTTAGCTCAAAAGAGGCAGCAAAAGGAAACATGACAGTTGAAAGTAAATTTGTAACTCTCTTTTATTCACCATCAGGTACATTTTATTTATCGATAGTCATTGAAAAATAATTAAAGATAGAAAACACCAGATAATAGCAAAGGTTTGATTGGGGTCATCTTTTACCTTTCTAAACAACGGAGAACAGACTCAGTAAAGTCTAATTGATTCAGTTCAACATAGTTAAATATTTTCGACGAGTACTTGAAATTAATGAAAACGCAATCTTTCGGTGAAGAAATACTAAAATAAATAAAATTGTTTTTAATGACAAGGATAATGATGGTATAAAAAGATTTAAATGAAAACATGACAGCGAAAGCAAATGTAGGATTAATAATGTTACTCCTCTTTGTACAATACACAATAGAAACAATTACTACGAGTAAAATGTAAATTTCTAATTGGACTACTTCAATTTTTCCAAGAATCTCGAAAGGTTGGTTTATTAAAAATTCCCTGATCAAGTCCTGCATTGTCACATATTTTCAACAAGTATCAGAAATTAATGCGAATACGTCAGTCTTTCGTTGCCAAGGGATTAGAATAATTTAAACCGCCTCCTGGCGACATGGATCATATTTAGTTATAAAAAGATTACACTGGAGTAGCAAGACAGAGGAAAGCAAATTTATTCCAGAAATCCGCTTAAGATGTTGATGGGGGGGGGGATCTTAGGTTAAGTAAATTAACGACTGCTTCATTTCCCTCTTGAATAAATTGAAACTAATGATGCAATTCCTCTTTTTTCTTTTTTTAGCTATGATGGACATTTGCATAAAAATTCGGAACTAAACGAGGAACATTTTCATGGGTAGATATATATCCATCTATTCAGGGAAACGATAAAATGAAAAATGAATTGTATTTTTTAAAAAAGGAATTGATTAGTAAATAAAAATTCAAGTCCAAATCATTAGCTTGAGATTTGTTTTCGGTGACTACAAATATACTGCATCCGTTAATTCACCGCAAATATATCAACACTAAAAAACTAAAACAGAAGTAAAAATAACGAATTCCGTTGAAATATTTTTAAATCTTACGGTCTTTAGAAAGTATTTAATTAAGAGTAACTAGTTTTAATTAGTGAGAAATGCTTTCGAGATTTTTAGAAAAATTTCGTAAATTTAAATGAAAAAGGCGCGAAGTTACGACATTTTATGCCTTTTTCATTTAAATGGTTTTATAAATGTATCGTAATGTTTGTTTATTGTTAGAGAATTAGTTTTAAAAAAAAAGATTGTTCGGCAGACAGTAAATTTTCAGGATGTACTCTAACAGGCGCAATTTTACATAAAGTATTTTTGATGGATTGGTACAGATGTTCATAAAGGTTTTTGGTTAGATTATATAGTCAACGCAATGAAAACTGTCTTTAAGAAGATGAATGGTTCGTTTCCTTGTTTTTCGAAAATGTTTTCAAAAATAATATCTGTAAATAAGTTTTAGCAGAATTTAAATTTTCTCATTTTTTGTTTATCGTAATAAAAATTGTTATAATATAACACGACAGATACTTAAAAATAAAAATTATACGGAAATTTATTCTGAAAATAAAAGATCATTCTTTAAAAGCAAAGCAGGTTTTACCTTCGAAAAATTGGTTATGCAAAATTTTAGCATTTTTTAAGGAGTGGTAGAAGGAAAAACACATTAACTTATAAGTATTACGTAAAAGATGAATATTAAAATTCAACTGCTTTAAAGTAAATTGTATTAATTAACTACACACATAAATCATAAGCTATCGTTTCTATTCAACGATTGTTAATTCAATTTATGAGCGTTGTTCCATCAGTTAGTATACTAAAAAAAATTAACATCAATAAAGAAGTTTTAATTTAACCTTTTTTTTTTTGCATCATCGATTACTAAAGCGTAGAATTGCCACCAAATTTTTAACACGTAATTACGATGATGTAAACTGAAAGTAATATATATAGAGAGCCTTTTGGATAACATGTCTTATTTTTTTAGCAGTAACGATCGCTAAGTGATTTTCACGATAAATATTGTTAATTACTGGAAAAACTTTCAAGTACAATTTTCAATGAAAAATATTTATATAAGAATTACTGCATGCTTGTTTTTAAATTTCTAACCTTGCAGTGCATATATAAGTATTTTATTCCATACCCTTTAAAAAGTTTGTTTGACAAAAATGTTCACAAAATTTTCGAATAACTCCCAATACGTTGAGAACCATTATAAATGACTTAAACTTTCAGAAATTTGTAATAAATAATTTAGACCACCCAAACAATACTTGTAAAAACTTTCTAAAGCATTTCACTTTAAGTTGTAAAAAAAAAATTGCTCACATATATAATATTAAAGGAATAAATACTTGTGAATAGATAACACATTTTAGTACTGTTGGAAAACTATTATTTTAAATTAAACTCCTTTCCTTCAAATTCCCCTCTTAATGACTTTTGAAGTACAATTTTAATTAGCTTAAGAAATGCTTGAAATCTAAAAGAAAACAACTAAAAATAGCGAAACCCAGAAGTCCAGCAGCTTCAAATATATAAGCACTTTTTAAAAAACCTCTAAGCTTGGCTCACTTTTCCCGGGATTTTTAAAACTAGATTAGACATGGACCCTCCCATTAAATGGATTTACAATTTACAACGCGAGTGATTAAACAACAACACAACAAAAGAACATCGCAACCATCGAAGATCGCTCACATTCCCATCCACAAGAAACTGAAACGCCGCTCATTTCGTTTGTTACATCATTTTCTAACTGATGTAACAAAACGAAATGGAGCAGCGGGAGAGGATAAAAAAATAATGTTCCAAGGAAACTGCCGGTCAATACTTGTGCACTTTAATGACTGTCCTCCCCCCCCCTTCTCCAGACGTTAGAAACAAATATTTGTGCCGAGTACCCTTTCATGACGTAAGAATTCATTTCCCCAAACAACTTTTTCACACATATCAAGAAAAATGGTTGCGAAGATAAAGAGAGGAGAAGGTAGGAATGGTTCCAGAAAATTTCTTTTCAAAACTACATCAGTGAATTTTATACAAATCAAAAGCAGCTTTTAAATTCACTGAACACCGTTGGTGGTACTGATGGTGGAAGCAGAAGAAAGAGAGAGAGAATGACGGAAAAAAGTAAAGGAGAAGGTAGCTTAGTGCTTATGCAATGTCGAAATCAATGTCTTTCAGAAGCAGAATTCGAGAGGAAATTTTTTTTTTTGGAATGCCTAAAAAATAGCGACGGGAGAGAGAGAGAGAAGGCACAAAAAAAGACTAAAATTAAATCCTCCACATGGCTGAAAAAAGTAAACAAATTACTCGCGACGACGAAGACTTTAGGATTATTGAAATTTAACGAGGTTTTGGTAAATCCATTTGCACCGTAATTCAAAAGACTTCGCCCAAGCCCCGCTTTTGTTTCCACATTCCCTCTTCCATATTTTTTCTTTCCATTTTTTAACTTTTCCCTTTGCTTGTCTAATCCAATTTTCTTCCATCGCATTAAGACACTGGCTTTCCTTTAAAACACTACACAGCGCGGAGTCCTTGGACTCAGCGCCGTGTATAGTCATCGCCATAAAGGATGAACTAGCCTATTCCCGCCATATTGAGTCACGTAAAGAGCTTAAGTCTTTTCAAGTAGGTAAAATTTACTAAAATTTTAATTCTAATCATTATTCAAAAAAATTCATTCTGGAGATTAATTCACTTTTTTTAATCAATTTGAAAAATTCAAGTTGGGAAGGAAGAAAATATCACAAAAATGCTTTCCAATCATTAAAAAATTTAAAAAGTATTCTTCAAAGCCCTAATGGTAAATTAACCAAGTTTCAAACTGAAATGGCTTGAATAACAAATGGCAGTCAAAATAAAAAGCAATTAGTCGGTAATTTTTTTTAAAGGGCTTAAAGGACGTTTACGTATCTAATGTGTCCAGCTAAAGAGTACTTTGCAAAAACCACAATGACAAGCAATTTTTTTCAAAATTTTTAAATCAGCCTTGAATTATAGAATTGTGGGTGAATTAAGTTATTTCAACATTATTTTAAAACAAGCTCAGCCTACTTCAAGTTACTTTAAAACTTAAAATACATTACATAATAAATAATGAAAATAAAGATAAAGATGAATAATTTTTAACGTGTGTACAGTTTCTAAGCATATATTTTACTAGCAAAAGGTATGGAATAATTAATTATAAACTGCTAATTTAGAAGACCCCATTAAACTTGTTCAAGAAAAAAATGCATTTCTACTGGAATATCTAGCATGAATAAGACCTTTATTTGCAAAGGTTAGATGTTATGACCATTGTGGAAATATGACATCAGGTATTTTCAGCGCACGCACACACACACACACACACACACACACACACGGGAAGTTAAATGTTGATTGCAAAGTAATAAAAATTTTCACACGGAATTTTGCCACTACTTACTTTTCATAGTAACTTAAGTTTCACATAAATGAACAGAATTTTATTTT